>BQNB010196461.1:0-11286 GCA_026074375.1 Tanacetum coccineum | reverse complement strand
ATAGGTTACACAAGTTGAATAGGTTAAATTAAGGCTGAGCACAGACCCAAGACCGGACCGGACCGGCTAAGACCGGACCGGACCGGCTAAGACCGGACCGGACCGAGGACCGGATTGGTCCAAAACTCCAGACCGAGGACCGGACCAAAATGGTACGGTCCGGTCCGAGTCGGTCCGGTCCGGGTCGGTCCTCGGTCCGGTCCGGTCCTATAAGGCATAATCATCGGGTTTTTTGGCAAGACCGACCGGACTGGACCGAATTGGTCCAAAACACCGGACCGAAATGGGTTCGGTCCGGTCCGGTCGAACGGTCCATATGCCCACCCCTAGGTTAAATGGGTTCGGGTTGACCCATTTAACCCGTTTTATATACAAAATTTGACACATTACATGGGTTAAACAGGTTAAATAAGTATGTGGATCAACCCGTTTAACCCGTATAATAATATATATATAATTTTAATATAAGGAAAAAATATTAAACGGGTTGGCGGGTCGACACGATTAATTTATTCTCAACACGAACCTGACCTGTTTAATAAACAGGTTAGATAGGTTGACCCAAAACCGACCCGAAATCTATTTTTCAATGATGTGATGTGTCATCAATTAAAATCAATACATGTTTTTAAACTTAAATTATCAGATAACAGTAGTTATGTTGAAAAAATAAAAAAGATAACAGTAGTTTATTTTTTTTATTTGTTTGAATTACCAGAAAGTGTATTTAATTAATTATATTTTCTACTTTCATGTGGTCATTTCTTTTTTTATGAAATATTTAAACTTTTGAATTTGGTTTTTTTATTTTGCTCATTTAAAATGATTATTTTAAATATCGTTGTCCATAGAGTTGTTACAAATATAAGAGTAAATTGACATAGAATACATGAAAAACAACATGTTTAAAGTTTTGAGTTTTAATGGGAAAAAAAGATTATATGAAACTAGAAAAATGACAAGTTATATGCATTTTGAGATAATTAACTCTTTTTATTTTTAGTAATCATAGTGTTTGATTGTTTGACCGATTAACTAATAAAGTTCGAATCTATTCATCACACATGCTAGAACCACTTAAAGGGTACCTGTACGTTGCAACGCCAGTTACCCGTGTAACTAAATTTTTAAGCGAGTAAGTGTTTTCGATGATATTTTTGTGGCGTGCAATTTTCCCGATTGCATAAATTTTTTGATGATAACTTTACGGATAGAGATCATCTAAAGTTGAGTTCAACATGACTAGTCATGTTATCTTACACAAGAAGGAGTAGTCCCACAAGATGATCCACTTTGACTTTAAAATAAAACTAGTTTAAAACCTGTGTAATACACGAGCTGTATAAAGTTTTTTTTCTAAAAAAAATTATGACTGAGATAAACAGGCTGTAACACTATTCTATTTTTTCGAAGATATCATGACATAGATAAAGACGACAAAAATGTTAGAGTTTATTCCTATATGACATGAATAAATAACAAAATATGATATAAATGATCGACTATACAAATGCAGTAAAAGTTTTTTGAAAACCGCAAAATTATTATAAAATGGCAATCGCCAAAAGCAACATACAAAGAGACAACTCTAAGTAAGAGCCAAAAAAATATAGAAAAAATACAACCAAATACCAACATTGAGATGATACAACATGACACCAACATCATCTTGGAAATTTAGTACAATTGTAAGAATTAGATAATACTTCAAAATGAGATTGGAAGTACGGAGTATAAACCTATCAAGTCACTGATTTTCTCTTACTATTTTAATGATTAGATTAAATGGGCGGTTTTAACATTAAATGTTTGTAACCAACTTGACTTATTAAATGGGCTGTTTCAACATTAAATGTTTGTAACAACTTTGATCTATTCAAATGGCAGATTTGACTGCATTAAAAGACCATGTTTAAATTGGTCATGTAACAACTCATTCCTACAATTATAGAGGCTAATTATGGAAAAGATTAATGGGCACATTAATCTCTCTTAATTTTCATTGACTAGAGTTTGAGTAAATTCCTTAAAAATAAAAAACAAAATTGCATGAAAAAACACACATAAAACATAAACACTTAGAAGCGAAGGGTTCTTGATTTGTGCATAGAATAAGAACAAGCACTTGATTTTATCTCAAGGAGGTATTCGTGTAATCCAGGCATAAGGTCGAATAATCTTCTTTGGAAAGTGATTACACGACTTTAAGTGATATCCGGTAAATAGCTAGACATTGATTATCTTCACCCTGCATTGGGCCACCAACAACCAACAATCAAAGAAGATTATTTTATGATAATCAATGGCTGCTGCTCCTATGAAACACATGGCTTTAAATTTTGCCAAGCTTGATAAGTTTGAAGGGGTTGACTTTAGGAGATGACAAAAGAAGATGCATTTCTTGCTTTCTCGCATTAGTGTGGTGTATGTGCTCACTAATCCTATTACTGAAGACGGTGATAATGCTACCGTGGATCGAATCAGGATGAGGAATAAGTAGGATAATGATGACTATGTTTGTAGAGGTTTAATCCTCAATGGTATGTTTGATCCTTTATTTGATATTTACCAAAATGTTAAATCTTCCAAAAAAACTATGGGATTCCTGAGAGGCCAAATATATGGCTGAGGATGCATCAAGTAAGAAGTTCCTTGTTAATAATTTCCCAAATTACAAAATATCTGTTTCAAGATTAGTTATGGAACAATATAATGAACTTCTTGGTATACTTGGTAGATTTACATAACATAAGATGAACATGGATGAGGCTATTCAGGTCTCTTGTATCATTGATAAACTTCCCCCTTGGAAAGATTTCAAGCATGTCTTGAAACATAATAAGGAGGAGTTAACTCTTGTTGAGTTGGGCAGTCATCTACACATTGAGGAGTCCCTCAAAGTGCAAGATAGTGACAAGACAAAAGGCAACAATGTTGCTGGTCTACAGTGATTAGACGTGGTTGTGTAGATCTTAGATTTAGTTCTTAATATTATGAAGAATTTGGTTTCAAGTAGTATTTTGAGCAATTGTGGTTATAAACGGGTGATTGAATTAATAAATTTGTTTTATCTAAACATGGTGTGTTTATTGGTTTTGGTTTTTAAGTAATTAAATGTTCAGGCTTATTATTTTTAATGATAATATTGGTTCAACCTTTATGCCAACCTCTAAAGTGAATGATTCAATCCTATGGCATGCTAGACAGGGTCATGTCCACTATAAGAGGATGCAAGATATGTTTAAGAATGGGTTAATCCCAGCTTTTGACATGGACACTGAAAAGTGTAAGACTTGCATGCTGACCAAAATAACTAAGAAACCATTTCAAAATGTACAACGTAAAACTGAAGTTTTAGAGCTGATCCACAGTGATTTATGAGATTTGCATGCTACTCCCTCATTAGGGAATAAGAAATACTTTGTGACATTTATTGATGATGCTTCAAGGTTTTGCTATGTTTATTTATTACATACAAAGGATGAAACATTAGATAAATTCAAAGTATTCAATACTGAAGTTTACAACAAAGGTCCATAATCAAAAGATTCAGGACTGATAAGGGAGGTGAGTACATGGATACTTTGTATTTTCAGTCCGTTGGCATTATCCATGAAACGATTGCTTCCTATACTCCACAACAAAATGGTATATCTGAAAGAAAAAATAGGGTAATGAAAAAAATGGTTAATTCCATGTTGTCCTACTCATGACTGAGTCAAGGGTTCTGAGGTGAAGCTATGTTAACAGCTTCCTATTTATTAAATAGGGTTCCTAACAATAGGGGTGGCAATTTCTGTCTAAACATGAAACTCGACCTGAAACCGACACGAAAATTAACAGGTCCGGGTTGAGTCTAATAAATTTTGGGTCGGGTTTGGGTCGACCTATCTGACCCGTTTATTAAATAGGTTAGGTTCGGGTTGGGAATAAATTAAGTGGGTCGACTAGCCAACCCGTTTAAGATTTTTTTCTAAAATTAAAAATTATTTATATATTATTATATGTGTTAAATGGGTTAAACGGGTTGACCCGCAAACCCGTTTAACATGTTTAACCCGTGTAATGTGTCAACTTTTATATATAAATCGGGTTAAATAGGTCAACCCGAAACCCGTTTAACCTATTCAACTCGTGTAGCCTATTTAACCAGCCAACCCAAGTGTATATACGGGTTAAATGAGTTAGGTTCGGGTTATGTGTAAACAGGTTAGGGTTAACATAGTTTACCTGATTGTTTAAATGGGTCAGGTTTGGGTTGGGGTTTTCTGACCCGCCAACCTGCCAACTCGAACCTGACCTGAATTGCCACCCTTACCTAACAAAAGGAACATTATAACCCCTGAATTGCCACCCTTACATAATAAGGGGTTATAATGTTCCTTTACAAGATAAATCCTACACAACTATGATAGAAACTTTGTAAAGTATATCAAAGATTATACGAAATCTAATCTTTGATCAATAAGAAGAATTCTTTAATGAAACAGTAACACAAAACAATATAATTTAACAGTAAAAGCTCCAATATTATTATTACAAATAATACAAATACTCTCCTAGTATTAGGGTTACAAAACCTTGAAGCTATGAATTACACTTATCGGCTTTTGATTGACAGGAATTAACACACAATTGACCTCTAATTCAATGTCATATGACCTCCTTTTATACACCAAGGAGTCTTGGTCGATTTACAATATATTCCTAAAACTTAGAATATTCACCATAATCTATTCCATAATTATCTCATACTTATTACGTATGTATTCTTGTTCTCCAATCAATCTTTATCCTCTATCCTTCTTCTGACAGTAGAAACTCTTCTAGTAGTCTTAATCTTCTCAGCAGTTGTAACTTTGTACAAGCAGCATTAACTTTGCAAGAACAGTAGTAACTTATACACCAGCAGCATTAACTGTGTACAACCAGTAGTAACTACTTAGAATATTTTCTTGAATCTTCATCATCAGTACTAAGTTACATTAACAGTACAAACTTTATTTTAGCAGTACTAAGTTACACTAGCAGTAGTAACTAAGTTATACTAGCAGTAGTAATATATACTAGCAGTAGTAACTAGCAGTACTAACTACTTAGCATATTTTTTTATCTAAGACTACTAAACAACACTAAGTATGCTTAGGAGCAGTAACTCTAACCTTAACAGCAGTAACTCCAAGATTTTCAAGAAGTCTTTTAATCCTAACAATCCTCCCCTAAACTTGATATTCTTCTTTCAATTCTCAAGTTTCTTCATTGAAAGCTTCATTGATCACCAGGAGGATGCTTCCAAACACTTCATTCAGGTACATAGCCTTCTTTAAGCTGTTTCTTGACCAATCTAAGAAGCTCAAATGCCATTTCACACTCATAATCAACTTGAAGCTTCACATTATTGAACATCAGATGTAGTGTGTGTCTTGTAAGTAGATACATCTTCTCAACCAATAGATAAAATAGCATGGATTGCATTGTTGCATAATGAACTCCACAATAATCATAAAGCTTCCAGTTTAGTACTTTAACTAATCCTTGTTGATTCTTTCATACAATATCTTCAACATGATGTTCAAACATGGTCTTCAAATTAAGAAGTAAGAAATTATCCATGTAATTCACTAGCTCTGTCTTCTTAAATCTTGCTTTGACTCTACTCTAAAGAACTTCCAAGTTTTCTCTGTTAAAGTTTTTAAGAATCTTTCCAAAAGTTAAATACATCTGAGAATTACCATCTGCTCTGATAATTTGGAAAAAGCTTTTATTTCCTTCTTTGTAGATCTTGTAGTCAACAATGCTTGGATATTTGATAGATAAAGGTGTAGCATCAATAGTTACATCATCTCCATCATTTGGAATTATTTTCAAACATTGTTGAAGTTCTTCAGACTCTTTGTCTTCTTCTAACTTTTGCTTTTTAGAGCTTTCTTGTTCCAGCTCTTCTCCTGCTCTTTTTAAACTGTTTTCATCTTGTGCTACCACTGCATATGCCTTCTTGAAACTCTCTTCCATCAATTCTGTATCCATGACTACAAATGTGTTTACCCTTTTCATCTCTTTGTCAAATAACTTCTGGATATCATCAAAGCTTTTGTTCTTTAATTGAGTATGCTTGTATCCAGCCATGTTCTTTAGGTAATTACACATTGTATTTCTCTTTTGAGCTTTAGTTGGTGGTTTGTTCCTTCTTTCTTCTGCTCTTAATGCTGCAAAGTGTTTCTTTCTTGCCTCTAGAAGTTGTACAAACAATTTAGACTTCTCTTCTATAGTCAACTGCTCATGCTCTTGTGCTTGCAGTTGTTATGCCAATTAATAATCAGCATCAATCATTTCCTGAGTGTTATCCTATGATTTAATTAAGGCAATGTTGGCTTATTATTCTTTTTCCCTTGCAAGCCTATCTTCTTCTTCCAATTCAGCTTGCATTTGAGCTTGAATAAATAAAGCTATTTCTTCATCAAACAAAATTTGATCTTTCTTCTTCATTGGCTTCTCAGGCTCTTCCATAATACCTTTACCTTTGTCTCGAGTCTTTAAAGGTATTGGTGTTAGTGTAATTGTTGTGGATTCCACTGGCTCTTTGAAGACAATTCCTTTAGCTTTGGGCTTTACTATCTTTAATTCTTGAAGTGCTTGAGCCAATGTTATTTCTTCATGAGTAATAGTTGTTGCAGCAATACTAACAGTTGTAGCAACATCAGAAACTCCTTTTTTAGCAACAATGACTTCTTCACCAACAAGATCACTTACTTCAAACATTACTTCATCATCAATCCACCTTTGTTCCTCTGCAGTCTCATCAACTAGGGTAATTTCTTCATCAGCATCAATATCATCAATCTTCCTCCCCTATTTGGATGAATCCTCCTCATCCAAACTTTCTTCATCTAATGCTACCCTAGCCCTGGAACCAATCTTGTACAATCTTTTAACCTTATGAGTCCTTGACCTTCCCTTCTTCTTAAGCTTCTTGACTCAAGCTTCAACCCTGTAATCTCCTGAGCTTGAGCAGTCTTTGTGTTTTCCAAGTCAAGAACTCTCTGTTGCAAGTTGGTACAAAGTTCCAGCAATTCAGTTAGTTTCAGACTATCATCACCAAGGGGATCATTAGATGTTTTAGATATTCTCTCAAACCTAGTTTGAGCAGAAGTATCTCCTAAGGTTTCTTCTACCATAATGGTTGTAGGACCACTAGGCTGAGGTGCCTATGTGTCCTTCGTTTTTGTCCTCCTTGGTGTTTGCTTCTTTTGAGGTTGGGATGATGATGGTTGAATAGTTATGGGTGTGAGATGGGTATCAGTAGGAACTTCTGAACCTTCACCTTGTTCTTGTAGAGCTTGAACCATCATTGTAGGAAATAAGGGTGTGTCCCTTCCAAAAAAGCCTTTCCCTAACCTCCTCATATTGGCAAAAATCTTCTTTGTATGTGAGGGTGAAATATATATCTCATCATGAGTTGTCATCCCTTCTATTTGATTATCCATAAACACTTGAATAAACCTGGGATACATTAAAACCTTGCCCACATTATCCAAGTTCTTTACCATGCTGTCAAAAATGTACTTAGAAAAGTTAAACTTCTGGTTGGTAGCAAAACATATAATCGCAGAAGCCATAGTGCTACTGAATTCATTCCATGCAGTAGTCTTAGCACTTAGGCATTGCAACATAGTATGAATAAAAAATTTCCACTGTGGGGAGAAAAATGCCTTATAGAAAGTTGGCTTTTGGGAAAGTTTCTCATACCCCATCCTTGTAAGTTCTTTAAAAATTGTAGCATTTGGTAGACTGTCAACCCCTTCAGCATCTTCTAGGTGAAGATCTCTTCTTATACTTGACTCAGTGACAAGTACCTTCTTCCCATCCACTAAAGCATGAATTTGTACTTCCTCATTTACCATTTTGGCTTTAGCGGTATACCAAAACTGTTCAATACATGACACGTAGATGGTGGGATTGATTGTTAATGCATATTTGATAGGATTTGCTTTCAAAAAATCAATAATGTGTTCAAACCCTTTACATTCTGCTTGGACAAAACCCAACCAAATTGTGAGTATCAGCGAAGTTTAGGGTCGACATTGTGATGGGTTTTGATGATTAATGATGAAATTGAGTTAGGGTTTGTGATTAGAGAGTATATAATTGAACGAAATCGATTAAATGAGTGATTGAAACCCTTAATCGAAGTATTTATGAAAATACCCTCAACAGCATTAACGTTCACTAGCAGTTGTAAGTTTATGCCTAGCAGCATTAATTTTCACCAGCAGTTGTAAGTTTATGCCTAACAGAATTAACTTTCAACAAAAGTGGTAAGTTTATGCCTAGCAGCATTAATTTTCAACTAGCAGTAGTAAGTAGACCAGAAGTAGTAACTCAGCCAAATGTTATGCCTGGCAGCATTAACTTACAACTAGCAGTAGTAAGTTATGCTTAGCAGCTTTAACTTTGAATTACTAGCATTAACTCCAATCTCATTCTAAACAGCTTTTCCATCATCAAATTAACATTGTGTCTCACAAAAACTCTCTGTCAGTTTTTGATTTCTCTCAACTCTCTTTTTGTTTTTATTCTCACCAATTCTCTCATTTATCTTTCTCACCAATCCACTCTGTCTGTTTTTACATTACACAACTCTCTTTCTGTTTTTCAGCTCACCGTTTCTCTCAATTATTTTTCTCACCAATTCACTCTGTTTGTTTTTACTTTAGACATCTCTCTTTCTGTTTTTCAGCTCACCATTTCTCTCAATTCTTTTACATACCATATCACTCTGTCTGTTTTTTATTTCTCTTAATAAGCACAATATTAATTATACCTAAAAGTATTAAGTATAACTAACAGTATTAACTCAGCAGCATTGAGTATAACTAGCAACACTAATTATACTTAACATCAGAAACTTTTATTGACATGAATAACAATACAAATTCATACAAAACTTTACAAAAACATACAGAGATAAAAGACTTTAAGGATTTAGCATTCCACTACTAGCAATTAAATATTGAAATCTACTTACATCAAAAGCTTTTCTAAGCAAATCGGCAACATTCTTGTTAGTATGGATTTTGACCATTTGAATCAATTTTTTGTCATAGCTATCCCTAATGAAATGATGTCTAATCTCTATATGCTTTGTTTTTGAATGAAAAAAAGGATTTTTAATTATACAAATAGTACTGTTATTGTCAATAAAGATTTTGGTATGCATAAAATTGTACCCATAATCAAGTAGTTAATTCTGAATCCAAAGCACTTGTCCACAACAACTTGAAGCAGCCACATATTCAACTTCTGTTATGGAATTTGCAACCACTGTCTGTTTCTTGCACTGCCATGAGATTAATCTACTTCCAAAGAATTGACAACCTCCTGTTGTAGACTTCCTATCCAAGCTTGCTCCAGCATAATCACTATCAGTGCAAACATAATATAGGTCTTGAAGAAGTAAGATACTTAATGAATCAATCATTGATCTTTATTAAATGAAACATCTATCTTCTTCAACTTCATTTTCATTGAGGAATAAAGCTTTTTGAGTTTTCATAGGTGTGCTTGATGTCTTGACATCAGTAAAACCAAATTTCTTCAAAATCTCATTCACATACTTGTCTTGACTGATAGAAATTACCATCCTCCTTCTGCTTTACTTGCAGTCCAAGTTGATGTGAGTCACCCCATAGAACTCATCTGAAACTTCTTATGCATTCATCTCTCAAAAAACTCTGTGCATAATGACTTTCTTTGTAGAGCCAAAAATGATATCATCTACATACACTTGAACTAACAAAATATCATCGTTGTGCCTTTTGATAAACAAAGTCTTGTCTATCTTTCCTCTCTGAAACCCATTATCCAACAAATAAGTTGACAAGGTTTCATACAAAGCTTTGGGAGCTGGATGCAGTCCATAAAGTGCCTTTTCTACTTTGTATACTTTGTTAGGGAAGTCTGGATCTTCAAATCCTGGTAGTTAGTAAACATAGACTTCTTCTTCAATCTTACCATAAAGAAAATCACTCTTGACATCCATCTGGTACACCATAAAGTCTTTAAATGAGACATAGGCTAAAAATAGCCTAATTGCTTCAATTCTTGCAACTGGGCAAAGACTTCATCATAGTAAATCCCTTCTTCTTGTGTGTACCCTTGAGCAACCAATCTTGGTTTATTTTTAATCATAATTCCTCTTTCATCCTTTTATTCTTGAAGACCCATTTAAAGCCAATAGCCCCTTTTCCATTTGGTAAATCCACTAAAGTCTAAACTTCTTATAGCTTCAATTGTAGAAGCTCTTCCTGCATAGCCTCTATCCAGCTTGGATCCTTCAATGCATGAATTACCTTTTTGGGTTCTTCTTGTGATAAAAAGCAAGCAAACAAGCAGTTTTAAAGGTCTTTATGGTTTGTTCTTTGTTTAAGAGTAGTACCAACAAACCCATATTCCTCTAAATTCTCTGTCATTCTTCTTGTTTGAGGTGATGAATTCAAGTCTCTAATAATTTGTTTAACTAGATGATCTTTGTGAACTCTTGTAGTTAGAATAGGACTGACAATCATAAATGCATCCAAATTGTTCATGTCAGCATCTGCATCAACATCTTCATCATCATCTAAATAGACAATATTTTCTAATTCATACATATTTGGATCATTTGGAAGTTCAATACTTATTTTTCCACCAACAACATTAACCTCATTTGTGCTAGCAACATTAACATTGTTAGTACTGTTAGGCATAATAGAACTAACAGTATTATCATTGTTAGTGCTGTTGACATTTTCTTTCTTCTCTTGATCTTTGCATTCACTGTCTTTTCTTGGTTCTTCATCAACCTTCTTTTGATCATCATTTGAAGGTTTGGATTCATGATCATGAGAACTCTTTAGATCTTGAGAAAATGGTGGATCAGTAGTCCATAATGGTAGTAGAATGTAATCTTTACCAGGTACTGTCTCCATTTTAGCTTTACCTACATTCTCACAAGCTTGTGTACCTGCATTACCATTAGACTGATTTCCTGCAATAACTGGCTTATAATTCATTGACTTTGTTAGTGTATCAATATCAAATAGAAAATCTGGTCCACTACTTACAACATTAGGTGTATTCTCACTAAACCTAATATGTAAGTTTTCTTCTACTATCCTTGTTCTACTATTAAATACTCTAAAGGCTTTACAATTCAAAGAGTACCCAACAAAGAAACCTTCATCAGCCTTACCATCAAATTTGCCTAAGTGATCTATGGTATTAAGAATAGTAACAGGACACCCAAAT
>BQNB010196459.1:0-11286 GCA_026074375.1 Tanacetum coccineum | reverse complement strand
AATCTAGAATTTTTACAAACACTTAAAAACTTTAAATTAAAAAGCGGTAAACTATTCAACCCCCCTTCTAGTTTTCCATAGTCTCGAAGAGTTTTCAAAACAATAAGGTTCAAGGAGACCAAAATCAGAAAGATAGGGTGATGATTTAGTTAGAAATAGAATAAACTAAGTATGCTAAATAGGATAATCATGAGTTTTACCAGTCTTAATGTCTAGTTCTAGTGACCAGAAATCAGTATCCAGAAATCTAGTAGAATAGAATAACCAGAACTTACGGAATCAAAAAATGGTTTAGAAATGCCTTACTTAAATTTAGGCATTTGATATATTGTAAATTTCATAAGTTTAGAAATAAGTAGTGCCAGGTAAGTTTAGAAGATATTATAGCAATACTTATGATTAGATAGAACAACTAGAATATCATAAATGAAATAGATAATTACAATCTAAGTGGGGGAGACGTAGTGCCCAGACTTAATACATGCCCATATAGTCACCTCGAGGTAGTTCGTGGGGACACGATCAGAATAAGTGAGGGAGAGTTGTGACACTCCAATTTTTATAAGTTTTAATTATAGACTTGTATATTGCTATTACAAAATTAGAAGATACTTTATGCTAGTATTTTATAGAAATAAGGACCATTTGTGGAAAATAGTTAACGAAAAGGACTAACAGTGCAAAAGACTTAACAACATGGACTAACAGTGCAAAGTTAATTTTTATGGTAGAAATTACTATTATACCCCAGGGCTTATATAAGTCTTATAATCCATGAATCACCACAAAAACACACGTGTATGTGTGTATTGGCAGAGTCGTGTTTATTACAGGGATTTCAAGAGGGAAAAATTAAGTTAACCACTTCATTACTAGAATACTCTTCAAGATGAATTCAAGAATTAAGAATTATGATGGTATGATTATGAAGTCACAAGAAGGTTTAAGCTTAGAAATCCATTCCTCATCAAGGTATGTATTAATTCTTATCAAGATTCAAGGTTAATATCTAAATTGAGGATTTGTGTTTAATTGAGGTTCTATGTAACCCTAGTATTGAATTATGATGAAACATGGTTTAGTAATCATGTTAAATTTAGATTATGATAAGAATCAAGTAATTGAATTATGGTTAAAAGATTGGCAAATAATTTAAGTATGTGGTAGAAGTTATGATTATATATGTTTAATAAAGAGGTGTTTGGCTAGAGCTTAATTTAGCACTTAAATAAGTGATTTTGGCTTAAGGCCTGAAAAATAATGACCTAAACATGTCTAATAAGCTGTGATATAAGTTTGGTGAAGATTGGGATAGCTTTTCATGGGTTTTGGGTCGTTTTGGACTTGTTTAAATACGCAGAAATTTGTACCGACTTTAGAAATTCATACTAAAAAATAACCGTAGCTCCGTTGGAGATGTGCCTTATATATCCGGAAAGGCGAACGAGTTTATTTTCTAGCAAAAATATTTCCAAGTCATGAATGTAAGTTTAAATGGGTCAAAATTAGCAAACTGCAACAAGGTGTAGAAATTCTGCATAAAAAGAGAAGTTTGTAAAAAGTGTTTAAGTATGAAATAAGACCTTTTATGGTTATATTAAGTTGTTTAGACCCATTATATATTAGCTACACGAGTTAGAAAGTTCTAGTTGTATTAATATGAGTATATCATGGTTAGGTGCTCGTGACAAGCTTATGGAACCTAATCAAGGCCAAAGATGAGTAATGGATTTAGCTTCATGTTATTAGATTAAACATGATGTAAAGATGTTTATTTAGCTTCGAATATAGCCGAAGGTTATCATGTTTATAGACTCGAAAATAGCTGAGTATTGTTTATCATGTCTTGATTCGGGTTTAGCTGAAAGTATGTCAAGTATAGGATACTCGTAAGGGGTATCGTAGTTATGTTTAGGATGCTCACAAGGAGCATCATTGTCACGTTTAGTATACTCACGAGGAGTATCACATCATGTTTAGGGTACTTGTAGAATCTAGAAGCGGGGGTTGAATAGTTTACCGGTTCGTTTTACGTTTTAAAAGTTTGCTTTCAAAATACTTAGATTCGAGTTGTATGTTCAACCAATCAACAATATGAATCAACAATATAAATATATAAACTAATACTAAATAATAATGACAACAATATAAAGAGATAAGAAAAGGAACAATCAAACCAAGATGCCAAGATTAATAGTGGTTCGGCTATGAAGCTCCTCTCCACCCTACTCCACTCCCCGAGTATCCTACTCAAGATTTCACTATGTTAACAAGATCCCTTTAGGAGGAGAAAACCGTTTACACGTCGCTTACATTATTTTCCGACACTAAGCTAAATGTCGAGTCATAATCTTAGCTAGAACCAATCTACCACTTCACAAGCACTACACAATTGCAAGATATATACTATCAGATTTACACACAATCTGAATCATAAAATTTCACAAGATAATTACAATAAAGATTTGATACTTAAAAGAAGCGATGAGAGATCACTAAATAACAATTCATTTCTTAGAGAATACGAATGTTCTTCTCTTGCACTTGATATAGATGAGAGGAGAGATGAGAAGAAGAGATTGGATCACTTGAAACAAGATCAAACAATGTAAGTGATCAAGAGATTTAGTGATAGAAAGAAGGTTTCTAGAGAGAGAAAGAAGACTGGAAAAATTCGTGCAAAGAGGTGTGTTTTTCTGCCAAAATAGTGCAATATTTATAGACATGATTTCCAACGGCTAGCTGGCGGCACTCCCGGCGGTCCCAGATATATCTGGGGGCCGCCAGGCTTATAAGGGGGCCGCCACTAGAGTACGCTCTTGTTTTTGTCTTTTTGTGGGGAAGGTTGTATCTGGTATAGAAGCTTCCATTTTGGGGGGAAACCATATTCAAATTTTATTATACAAATAAAACATTTTCTTTTATTAAAAAGTATTATTTATTTTGTAGAAATACTTTTGTGAAAATGTAATGGTTAAAAAAGAAATATTTTCTTGATCACTAATCATGCTTAAAGATATATTTGTACATACCTTAAGTGATCACTAATCTTAGAAATGGAATTTTACGATTAATAATTTGTAAACGTTTATTTTTATCGTAAATATTTTTACATTTTGTTATTATCAAAACTTTGAGAGGCCGAAAAATATAAATAACGTTTTTAGACATTATTTGTATTAACAATCTCCCCCTTTTTGATGATGACAAAATATAAACTCATTTTGTATAAAATTAAATGTTTCAAATTATTAATGAGTTTCATTCAATTTCTCCCCCTTTTTTGTCGAATTTAAAAAGATTGAAAGGAGATATAGTTTTGTCCAATGTTACAGAGTGTTATTTAAGTGCGGTAATCAGATATGTTTTTTAAAAAATCTTGTTTTCGTTTTTTCCAATTCCATAGATAAATTAAAGTTTTAAAATTCAATTTATTTTAAAAATCTTGTTTGACGTGGCTTCTGATACCAATTGTAGAAAACCAGAAGGGGGTTGAATAGTTTACCGCTTTTTAATTTAATGTATCGTTTGTTTTTAAAAATTTAGATTCGAATATATGTGATCTCAATGTACACCCAATATGGACAATATAGCTAAGAAAATAAATGACAACAAGAAACAATAAGTAAAGAGATGAGAGTTAGAAGGATCAAACCAAAACACAAAGATTTATAGTGGTTTGATAATGAAGCTCATCTTCGCCCTACTCCACTCCCTGAGTAACCAACTCGAGAGTTCTCTTCACTATGTCAACAAACTCCCTTTAGGCGAAGAAAACCGTACACAAGTAGCTTACACTAATTTCCGACACTAAGCCAAATGTTGAGTTCTAATCTTAGCTAGAACCAATCTACAACACACTTTGTATTTTAAGGCCTAAAATACTAATTTCACTATCAACACTTCACTTCACCTAAGTACTAACACGATCACTTCGATCTATCTATTCTTTCTATGATCACCACGATCTAACTATACTCTCTATAATCACCACGATCTAACTATTACACACTTTACACAATATATTCAAATGCTTTACAAGATATGATACAATCGTAACAATGTTATGAGAACGCTAACTAAGCTATAATACTTCTTGACTTGATGATGGGAAGTATTCTTCTCTTGCACTTGAGGATCTAAGCTTGAATCACTTGAAAACAAATGCTTAGGATTAAATGATCAAAGGATTGTAGGAGATATGTAAACTAATTTTAAACAGAAAGAAAGTGAGTGCAAAAGGTGAGAAAATCAGTGGGGAACAGACCACTATTTATAGGCAAAGCTGGGAGCGTTTTTGTCTCGCCGGCCCCCTTAGCTCCTATGCCAACCTCCTTATCACTAAGGGGGCCGCCCTTACCTTTAAGTGGGCCGCCCATAGCTAGACGCTCCTATTTTTGTCTTTTCCCGGGGAGGTATTTCCTGGATCAAATATATCCGTTTTTGGTGGAAAATTTGAATTCAAAACATTTATTTTGAATAAAACATTTTTTATAAATACAAAAATATTTTGCATAAGTTATAAAAATGTTTGTTACATATTATAAAAAAATGTGAGGTTGAATAAAAATTCTTTTGATCATAAAATGCATTAAGCATTTATTTATTCATACCTTTAAGTGATTAAATTTTCGAAATGAAAATTTACGACTAGTTACTTGTTTACGTTTAATTTTACATTAATCGTTTTTACATTTTGTGATCATTAAAACATAAAGAGGTCGAAAAATATTAATAACGTTTTTAGGCATTATTTCAATCCAAACTAAAAAAATTAGATGTTGTTGTGGGTCCATAATGTCCACCGGTAGGTCAGTGGTAACATTGATCTAGAATAGTTCGAGTTCGACACATCTTCTAATCATTCTGTCAGGACATACTTTGAAAAGATGGGGTTCTTCCCATAATTAGTTTTTTAAGTCAGAAAAGAATTTATTTTTCTGTTGATATGTCATTCCTTTAGGTATAACGTTCCCTACCAAATAGTTTGCAAAGTCTGCGAACCATGGTATTCCTTTGGTACTAATTTCCATAAGAGTTTCGTCAGGAAAGTTATCATCGATTTCATCATCTTCATTTATCTCATCATTCTCAATTCGAGATAAGTAATCGGCAACAACATTTTCTGCGCCTTTTTGTCTTTTATTTCTATATCAAATTCTTGCAATAGCAATATCCAACGTATAAGACGTGGTTTAGCATCTTTCTTTTTAAATAGGTGTTTTAGAGCTGAGTGGTCGGTATAGACAACTGTTTTGGATAACACCAGATAAGGTCTGAATTTGTCAAATGCAAAAACTACAACCATGAGTTCTTTTTTTGTAAGTGTATAATTTTGCTGAGCTGCATTGAGAGTTTTACTTGCAAAATAGATGGGGTGAAAATGTTTTCCATTTTTTCGTCCTAAGACTGCTCCAACTATATATTCGCTTGCATTACACATTAGCTCAAATGAAAATTTCCAATTCGGGCTTATGATTACTGGAGTGCATGTAAGTTTTTCTTTTAATGAATTGAATGCTTTGTGACATTCTTCATCAAAATAGAAAATGAAGTGTCTTTTTCATGTAATTTCGTATAAAGGAGACTGCAATTTTAGAAAAAATATTTATATGAAACGTCGGTAAAATCTGGCATGTCCTAAAAAGCTTTTTAATGCCTTTCACATTATGTATGGGTGGAAGTTTTAGATATTAACATCGCTTTTTTGCTAATTGTCGACTTCTAAGTTCCTGCTCCTGATACTCTTGTGTCCAAGCCAATTCCTTCCTTAGGACCATAGAAGATGCCTTTTTTCCCAATTTAGAACAAGATTGGCTAGTCTGTACAATGTTCACTAGCGACAGACAAGTGCATTTTATCAAGATGTGTTATGACAATTTCGAAAGAGTTACTTCAAAGACGGAAAAGTCATCCATGATATTTCTACATATTCTTCGATCATGTCATGAATTGATTTTGCAAAACGTATGACTCCTCTGGAACGGATAGCGATGTGCAATGCAAAAGACAAAAGGCATTCGCCTATAAGGCACATAATCTGAAAGGGCATGTCAAGTATGTTTTTTTCGTTGATCCACTAAGAATTGATAGGTATTATGAGGAAACTCTATCAATTCTATCATCACAGACATCGTGCGTTTGATGTAGAAACAAAAATATTTATTTCCTCTGCGATTCTTTCTGAACATAGATACCATGAAATGCAACGGAATATGAACTTTGCGTCTTGATCATCATTGACTTTATTACGATAGCGCTACAAACTCGCCAACCATAATGGTTCTAGTTCTGTGGATCAACGTTCATCTCTTAGTTTGTGACTAGACTATGATACCAACTGTAACAGACAACCCACATTTTCGAGTACATTTTAAACTTCATAAATATCAAACAATTATTTTAAACTTTGTACAACCGCGTTTTACTTTAATTTACAACCGTTTAGTTTGAAATCGCAATAAACTCAAACAACATTCAACGTAAACTGACATCAAACACATAATAGTTTACGTCAAACAAGGTTATATTTATATTACGAAAATAATTCTTACACAAACTTACACAATATTTTGTATTTTATACGATAACGTAAAAAAACGTTTTACGTTTCAGCACATTGGAACCTATTTGCATTGCCTGTAAATCATACTCTAACATAACTACACTCAACCCAATACCACCGCAATTATACCCTAATACCTAAATAGAATACAATCATTTAACACAATAACACCCCCATTGCCGTATTACACTTATTAAAACACAAAAGCATAATATCATTTTTTTTGCTTCCTAGAAAATATACCAGGATTGCTTAATACCAACTTCTCTTACACCATTTAGCAACTTTCTCTTCAAACAAGCCTACTCCCACCCATGCCAGCGAGCACTTACAAGACCACTCCTTTACCTGATTATCAAGGATTTGGATGTCTAAACTTGTCCCAAGATATTTCAGCTAGGGGTATTTTACAAAAACAACAAACTAGCTTCATACTTCACAATTCACAAAGCTAAAAATCAAAAACTCTCTCCCCATTTCATCCAAAACCCGCGACCACAATAAGCTCCTAAGAAATCTTCATATTTTCCATTTTTACAATATTACAAGCATACAAGGTTGATTAAAGGTTTAATCTAAGTTGTTTCAAGAGGTTTTACAAGATTGGGGTTTATATTTTGGAAGCAAGGGTTATATAAATAAGTTAGGGTTTTTATAGGTTTAGTGTGTTCATAATCTTCATTGTTCACTCAAGTTTCGCATAAAAATCCTTACACTTTCATTTTATTAATTTCTTACATGTATACATACTTATTATCCTGTTAAATCACCATCTAGTTATTATTTTATAAAGTTTATAAAATATAACAAGTTTATACATAATTAAGAAAATACATTTTCATGATGGAAATGTGTTTAAAATATATTGGAATGCAAGGAAACATTTTATTTGATATCCTCATGTGTGGTTAATTTATATAATTATATGTTACAAATTTATTTATATAGTTTAATAAATAAATATTTGTTCCAGACATTTTATTTGGACATATTAGATATAAAATAGATTGACATAAATTAGAGGACTTAAAATATACAAATGATGTGGTATTAGCTATTTTAGAGGAGTTGTAATATTTATATCATGGATAAATTTATAAAAAAAAGTTTTATAAATTTATTTTTTGGACAGAATGTATAATCTATAAAGACACAAATTTTTATGCGATTTATAAACATAATAATATGTTAGTACGTCTCAAGAAGATTCCGTGCATATAAAGAACTCAAAAAATAGATGTAAAACGAAGAAGTTATGAATTTTAGAAGATACCGGTAAATATTTATATAAAAACTATGTTTTTATAAAACAAGGTATATAAACTGTTTTGGCATGATTTTCTAGACAGTTTATAAACATAAAAATATGATAGTACATCTTCATACGATTCCGAATATATAAGGAACTTGAAAAACAGAGTTATAATAAATATGATACTCTTTTTTTTTTTGGTTTGTTTTGATTGTGTTGGTTTGGTGTGTGTTATGTGGGGGGTTTTTTTTTTTTTATTTTCGTGTTTTCTTGTTTACTTCTTCTTTTATTTAATTTTTTTTTTCTTTTTTTCTTCTTTCGTACTTCTTCATTCGATTAAGAATTTATATGGAAACTTGAAAAAACAGAGTTATAACGAAAAAGATATGAATTTTCAAAGATTAAGACCAAGTTTTAATTGATTGATAGCCTTTTACTAACAGCTGTTGAGAAAATAGCAGCAAACTCTTCAGTGAACTTTGAAATCCGTATTTTTGAGAGTTTTCGGGTCCGATTCGGCTAAAGTGTAAAACTATAAACTTGTTTGGAATGATGTTTTAGAAAAAGTAACAAGTTTTTGAAGCTTAAAAGGGTGTAAATTGTAATCTAGACATCATGGAAACTAGGCCATGTATGATGTTCGAAATGTGTTATTTAGTTTGTCTGCGATTGATTGGTTATCTGCGTTGATGTGTATTGTTGTTGGTGTTTTTTTTTTGTTGTGTGATGTTTATTTTATCTCTCCCCTACCAATATTTGGGCTATAAGAACCTTAGACAATTTTTTAGAATTTTTTTGTTTGTGTGTTGTTTTTTCGCCTGTAGCTTGTATTAAGAGTTTGGTGTCTGCTGGGGGTAGTGTGTAGTCCCCCCCCCCCACCCCCCCCTTCTTTTTATGATTTTTTTTCGATGTTGTACACCCAAACCCCCACCCCCCCCCCCCCTCACATGGAATGATTATGTTAGATAAATTATGATTCTTTGTGGGGTGTAGTGATGGTGGTGTAGCTACGGTATGTTAAGTTGTGTATTGAATATAATGGATTGTGTTTGAATCTAATGATTGAGAGCCTGACATGATGTGGTTGTTGTTGGATAGCTTTATGGGTATGGACGGGGAAGTGAGTTTTTTTGTGTGTACATATACTTGGAAATTAAATATCAAGTGAGGATTTTTTTGTGTTTTTTTTTTTTTTTGTGTTTTTTTTATTTGTTATTTTTTTTTTTTGTTTTTGTTTTTTTTTTTTGTTTTTATTATTTTTTTTTGTTTTGTGTTATTTGATGTGTTTGTTTGTTGTGTTTTTTGGGTTGTTTGTTTTTTTTTTGTTTCCGTAATTAAACATTGTTTTCAACAATAATTAACTAAACGAAAAACTATTAGGTGGTGATAGAACTTGATAAAGTTACTATGTTGTAGGTATTTTAAATACATTACAATTATATCGACCGATTATTAATTAGGTTGCATTCCGGATACATGATGATGTGTCACTTTATTGATTTTATATATCATACATTCACATAAGGTGAGTTTCATGCCCCTATTTTTTTTTTTTTAGAACTGATGGTGGAGGTGAGGAGTAATGAGCAGTTACAAAATTGTTCTACATTAATGGTTGTAATACACTTTACTTACACACACTGATAATGTACATTGTTGTATTTATTTTAAATACATTACACTTATACGACCTATAAATAATTAGGTTGCATTCCGGATCATTCGTGACGTTTCACTTTATTGATTTTGCTATAATCAATACATTCACATAAGGTGAGTTTCATGGCCCCTATTTTATTTCTTTATAACTCTTTTGGGGGAGGATACATGCGCATTTACAAAATCGTTTACATACTTGTTTTCATAACTTACTTACAAACTCATTACATGATTGATTTCAAACTCGTTTACATGTTCGTTTACAACTTGTTTACTTACTCGTTTACATGCTCATTTACAAACTTGTCACTGCTCGGGTGTTCCAGGTAGGGCACCCTGTATGAGTACATGTCCATTAAGTCACTGCTCGGGTGTTCCAGGTAGGGAATCTGGTATGAGCACATGTCCATTAAGTCACTGCTCGGGTGTTCCAGATAGGGCATCTGGTATGAGCACATGTCCATTTTTTCTGTTAGCGCATCGGTTTCATGAGCTTAGTGCAGTCGTAATCACATTTTTGTGACTATTGTATATGTTACGATGGTCACACACACTTTATAAATCTTTGATTCCAACATTTATACTTACATTTTCATGACTATTGTATAGGTTACGATGGTCACACACACTTTATAAATCTTTGATTCCAACATTTATACTTACATTTTCGTGACTATTGTATAGGTTGCAATGGTCATACACACTTTATAAATCTTTGATCTAACATTTATACTTACATAAACCTATGAACTCACCAACTTTATGTTGACACTTTTAAGCATGTATTTCTCAGGTGACTTAGATGCTTGGCTTATCTAATGTGCATTTGAGTCCAAACTTTACAAGATTGCATTCATGGATTTCTTCTTACATTTAAACTATCAAATCTCGTTGTATTATCTCAATTTTACATTTTGATGCAAACTTTAGGACAAATGATATGACAAGTTCAATTTTAATTAAATCAACGAGATTACTTTTCAAACGACTCATTTAGAGGTCGTTCTCTTGTATCTTGTGCTACTGTATTATGAAGTAACACTCCCGGACATATTTCCGCTGCGACCTATTTTGGAGGTGTTACACCATCTTTCTTTAGTACACAATGGATGGGGCTTACCCAAGAGCTATCAGCGATTGGATATATTATACCCGTATCAAGGAGTTTTAGCCTCTTAGGACGAAAGTGCCTAGAGGTCTTGGGTTTGAACCCTAAGGTTGAAAATTGATCCCCTATTGGCCACGAAGGTTCACTTGCACTGACTCCGGGCTATCTAAAAGGGTAGTCGCCCTGGGATTAGTCGGCTCACAATGTCAAGTCGGAAACCTAGGTATACCATAAAAAACAACTGGTTTTTTTGTCATCTAGAAGTTGAATTTTATGTTTATAAAAAGACGAACAGATATCAGGAATATTTGTTGTTTTTCAAACAAAAGCTTGTTTGTGTATTTTAAAAACGGAGATGAGCTTGTTTTTGTTTTGTTCAGAGAGTTAGGATAAAATGATCTCAGGAAGAAAAGATGTCCTTCCAGAAATGCGTATTCTAGGTGATTAGGAAGAGGTTTAAGTTCAAGATTCGTATGAGGTTCTTCATGAGATTTCTTGATTTTAAAGTCATTGTGGAATGTGATTTTTTCGAAAGTTAATTCTTCTTCATTGGTTTCGGGTTTAGTGTTTTCTTCTATATTCATGGCTATGAATTCATCGAATTCGGCGAAGAGTTTATCTTTGAGGGGAGTTCTGTTGGAAATTATTGAAAAAACGACTAAGTGTCGTTTCTGCTGATAGAGATGTTCGTTTCTGCTGATG
>BQNB010196458.1:0-11286 GCA_026074375.1 Tanacetum coccineum | reverse complement strand
TTGAGCTTTCTTGAGGTACCTTGGATTAGAGCAAAGGTTGGTCTACCATTATATGTCTAGCATTTGGGTGCTAACATATGAATGGTCTGAATTGACTGATTACGAGTGTAAATAATTTCAGTTCAAAAACTTTAATTGTTTGTCCATTTCAATCATCTTGTCAATATCTTTTTCTTCCTTAACCTTTAAATCCAAAATGACCTTACTTTTCTCTTTGAGTTGACCTTCAAATTGTGACTTTGTTAAAAGACTCTTTTTGACTAACTCATCATGCTTCTGATTTAGAACTGAAATTTCATAGGCTTTTGTTTTTAAACCTTCTTTAATTTCAATGTCTTTAAGAGCTAATAGTCCTAGAGTATCATTTAACTTTGTTTGAAGTATTTCATAATCAATCGTTCGGTCATTAAAGGCTATGTACTTCTCAAGCTCATTCTGTTTGTTTTGAAGTGCAATAAGACAACTATCCAAAAACATTAAAACTTTCTTTTTCGAAAAACAAGTTTGATTCATATAAGGAAAAGTTACTTATATACCCCGACACATTAAGTGACGTTCGGGATATTTGACTAGGACCCGGGCTCGGGTTTTGCTTGGGATTAAACCCGAAACATATACAATATTAGATTAACTATCGAGCCCGATTCCCGATATATTTCTATTACAACGTTAACTAAATGATTGACCGAGACTTAAATACATAATGAACGAACTTCATGTTCGACTCAATATTTTGAGGCTAACACAACTTTTTAGAAAACTTAAATATAAGCACTTTTTACAAAGACACCTTTTTTATAAAACACCAATAAGCACTAAAATAAGCTAAATAAGATAGAACAAGCCTAAACTATACTCAAACACTAAAATGCTAACTGTTGGGTTTTTTAAGCACTAATAAGCAAACCAAAAGGAGAATTAAGCTAAAACAGATGAAAAGTCATATCTAAAAAGCTCTTAAGATAAAAAAATAAGCAACTATAATAAGCTAGAATGACAAAAAACTTAAAAAGTTATAAAACTTAGAAATTTTAAGCTAAAATGCAAATAAGCTTGAATAAGCTCTAAACTAAAGAAAAATAAGCTAAAGGGGACTTATACTAACCTAATAAGCTATACTAACCTAGAACAAGCAAATGCAATAAGCAGATAAGCTTAAATAAGCTAATGAGCCTTTTGGCCAAAACTGATAAGCAAAAGGCCAATAGGGACTTTTGTAGCTTAAAAATAAGCTAGCAAAAGGATCCTTATGGCTTAGTGGCTTATATCACTAGGAAGAGTGGCCAAAAAGCTACAATAAGCTACAAAGAAAAAACATTTTGAAATTTAAATAAGAACTTAAAAAGCTTCATGAAAAGGCTATCTCACACTGACTCAACACTTAGAGTGGCCAAAAAGCTACAATAAGCTACAAAGAAATTTTTTTTGATAACTTTTGCAATCTTAACAAAATCACACTTTTGAGCTTAAAAATAAGCAAACAAACAGATCCTTATGAACTTTTAACCTACAAACAGATTAAGATTTGACCTCAAAGAACAATAATCAACACTCAAAAAGGAGTTTGAAATTCACAATAAGCCACAATAAGCATTTGAAAAAGCATTTTCTCAAATTTTTCAAAAACTTAACAATTTTGACAGTTTTGGTTAAACACAAAGCAAACAATGCAGGCTATATAGCTTTGTTTCTAACATGTTTTAACACATTCATAAACACAAAAACAACAATAAGCTAAAGCACAATCAAATTAGCAACTAAGAAAAGCTTAAACTTCACAGATTCAAACAATGCACTTTTAAAACCTTGAAAATGAGATTTAACACTTAAACACTTTAACAAACTAAATTTTATAACTAATATTACCTAATCAAAGTTGACTCAAAAGCACAAAGCAGGTTTTGACCCATTTTAACCCACTTTAACCCTTTACCCAAACACCCCTTTAAAACTGTTTTTACCAATTTTAACTTAATAACTTGATTTTCTATGAATAAACCCTTAAGACTAGATTATAAATAGCTTATAACCAACCTAATGAACAGATTTAAGCAATCAAATAAGCCAGAATTATAAGCTACTATACTATGCTAATATTTTGGTATTTTTGACTGTTTTAAAACAAATAAGAGTAAACTAAGAATTTAAACTATCAATTAAGCATCATAAGCACATAACAAGTATAATAAGCATTATTAAACTAAACTAAGCAATAATAAGCAGTAATAAGCTAAAATTCAAAATTAAGCTATAAAAAGGAATTTGAGAACTTACAATAGCATTTGCTCTAAACAAGGCTTATCAAATGCTCTTGTGAGCTATCAACAAGCTCTAGCTTATCATAGATAAGCTAGTGAGGTCCTGGAAGTCCTTCCATTACTGACTTCCTTTCCATTAATAAGCTGTGGTAAGATTGGAGTGGATTTGAGTATTACTTAAGCTCATTTAAGCTTTAAGAGCTTAAATGAGAATGTCTTAAGTAACAGCTTAAGAAGGTTATAAAAAAAGCTTTTGAGAGCTTATAAAATAGTTTTAAACAATCAAGCACTTTAACTTAAATACGGGGTAAAACATATAAACTTCAATTTTTCATTAAACTTTAAATCATTACAAAGCTTTTAAAAAAAGATTACAATAAACATTAAAATATAAGCTGAAAACTGAAAAGCTAGATAAAAAGACTAAGTACCCAAAGGCTTACAAATGAGCCTATTTATACTAATTAAAGGAAGGTTTCTAGTCATGTGCTTCAAATCCTGAGTTTCATGTGTGAGAGGAAAAAAGCTTCAATCTTTGCCCTTTAAATCATCTAGATAGGTGGCTTCTTAAGTCCATTCACAACCCTGAT
This sequence comes from Tanacetum coccineum, assembly GCA_026074375.1. Lineage (NCBI taxonomy): Eukaryota > Viridiplantae > Streptophyta > Magnoliopsida > Asterales > Asteraceae > Tanacetum > Tanacetum coccineum. The sequence continues at coordinate 8,438 of BQNB010196458.1, read as the reverse complement.
TGTGACCACGCAATCATTCCCGACAAATGATGCCTTGGATCGCCAACGTGTCAGGTCGCCAAAAACGTCATCATTCATCATATAAGCTCTCTAGAAGGGAGTTTAAGTGAGGGTTTAACCTGAATAAGAGTAAATTGGGGATTGATGGTAAACAGAAACAATGGGGGAGGGAGCGGAAAATAGTTAGCGGGGGGGGGGGGGGGGGGGGGGGGGGGGGGGGGTTGTTGGTAAAAAAAAAAAATAAAAGAAAAAACACGACCACCAGGTTTTATTTTGGTGCAGGGTGAGGAGTTTGGTGGATTGGCAAGAATGGCCCCTCTTCTTATATAAGTATATGCATCCATCATCCTTGAGTTTTGCAAATTTGGCCCTTGAAGTTTTTGTTGGTGTTGCACCGTTAGTCATTTGAGGGATTAACGGGGGTGTTATAAAGGAGGGTAAGGGATAACGAGGTTATAAGGGGTGGTGATGGGCTAGTGTTGTTGGGCCGGGTATAGATAAAAAGAATTTGGGCTTTTTATAAGGTTTTTGGTTTTAAGGATATAAGTGGGCTTTCCCAGGCCCACTAGGTGGGTATGGGTGGGCCCACTTTTGGCAATTTATGGGATTTTCTGGGGGGTCGGGTTTTGGTTTTCAGATGCTCTTTCCAATCCCACTTCCGGTTGACTTTTGACTTGAATTTTTTGACTTGAATGGTTTGATTTTGACTTCTCTTTACGTTCTTTCTGTTCTCGTGCTCGGTTTTGTCGATTTGGCTTCTATTTTTGTCTTTTTCTTAGATATCCATATCATGCACAATACAAATGCAAAACATACAAATACAATGTATTTTTGGTACGTTTTTAGTCATTTAAGTCTGGTTTTAGTGGTCAAAGGTATGTGTAATTAAACACATACCAGAGAACATGGGCAACGTTAGGTAGGCAGGAAGACTTGCATATATATAGAATATCTTACTATATATATACAAATATACACATCACACCACCCTACGGTGTCAACATCGATTTGTGTGAACATCATTACCAAGTATGAGTGAGTTGTGATACGCTTATAACTACGTTGGCCACCGTACTTATATTCGCATCCTTTCCTAGTCATATTCAATATTGAGCTCACACATTTCAATGACTGACATGACTAAAGCACCAAAACGCGAACACACAAAAGCAAACAAAAGCGGAACACCGCACACATAGATCCTATACGTAACTAAACGATGGATCTTAGGCTCTATAACCTTGGCTCTGATTACCAATCTGTCACACCCTGACAATGGCAGAAACTCAAGAATGCAACATAATGATCAATCATAACACAAGATACAAAATAGAGAAAACTACATTGCATAAACTCCAAGTGCTATGAAGACCATCAACCTTGAACAAACTCAAGTGATTTCCCAAATCGCAACTAAAATCCATAATCTCTTACAATTATTCTAATGCCCTTACAGGGGACCAAAATCCAAACTTATTCCAAAACATCCAAAAACTAGAATCATAACAACAAACAAGCAAGACTTCAAATGAAATTCCACTCGGGGATACTTCTAAGTCTGTTATCAATCACCAAACTACTCTTCTTTCACTTCACCTGAAAATGATACTCGAAAAGGTCAACAATAATGTTAGTGAACTCGTAGGTTTGACCTTATACCCAAAAGCTGTGCCAATATTTCAACAGGGGACAATAGTGCTATATGACAGTGAATATATGCAAACAACCTTAGCATCACCGCTAATCAATAACTATATGTCACTTACACACCTAAAGGGCCTACCAGCTAGAGCACTAAAATTAGGGCAAGACCACACACAAACCTGGGTAGGCGTACCCATCCGTTCCAATAATCACACAAATACTGGGTAGGCGTACCCATCCGATCCAAACAATCATGCATCACATAATATTCACATAGCAGTCATAAGCACATATCTTGTCCTAAAAACATAACCACATTTCGCACAGATCAATTCAAAACATTTCAAAACACATTTGAGTATCATTTTCCCCCAACGGAAAAAGTAGTAAAAAGTGGGCCTATGAGAACTCACCTCAATGCACATTGGGAGAAATACTGAGGGATGGAATGAGCTCGATCACTTTGGCAACAAACCAGTTTGTCGTGAATAGAACTTTGGATTGCTTTAATGGATTCTATCTAGTACAATAACGGGGCAATTTTTATCCAAAAGTTACCCCCCGCTGGGCGGAGGAAATTTAACGAATCTTGATTCTTTAGAGATTTAAAGATTATAGAGTATCGTAGATGTATGTAACTGCGCAGAAGATCAGAGCTCATAGTACTAGGAAAACCCTTTGTTGATATATCCAACATGACTAATGACCCACCCCAAGGAGTAGTGAGGTTCACAAATGGGACCGATGAAACTGCCTATAAAATGCCCCATAAGATAGAACACCACAACTCATTATCAGACTTAGAAAAAGAGCACACGAAATCGGTCTACCTTAGGAACGAGGAGGACAATAGAAGATGAGTGAAGTACGTGATGAACAAAATATTTAGGTTTTATAAATAATGTCTAGAGCTTGGACCCGAATATTTTACTGGAATAGATGATGAAGGAGAAGTCACATAAGGACGTGTAACTTCGAGTCTAGCTACAAGACTCATAAATAAAGAAAATCGCTTCTTGGGAGGCAACCCAATATTTATTTTTCTCGCATATTAGGAGGGTCATGTGTTTTAATTCTTTTCATTTATTCTTTTATGTTTGAATGAATTTTGTAATCATGTTTTGTTTGTTTATAACTTCGTCTTATTTGCAATCAAAGGTATTTTGCAACAAAATAAGTGTAGGGGAATATATCCGGTTTTTAGAACCAATTCAAACATTTAAAATAAATTGTTTAGATTAATTCGCGTCAGTTTCGAGTCATATGATTGTAATGATTAATTCTAGGTTTTTATGTAGTGCTTTCTTCAGATTTAACTTATAAAATTGTGTGCAGGAAATTTCTTATTAAAAAAGAAGAAGAATTTTTTACAGTTCTGGGCGCGTCTCCAACAATGTAAAAATTCAAATTTTTTCAAGTATTTTTGAAAAATAGAATGTGCAATATTTAAAATTTGTAATTCTTTTGTAAACCTGCATAAACCTATGATTACATCATTATTCTCATCCTATCTTTACTACTTTCATAGAGTCAAAACCCTAAACTCTCATTGTATTTATATCTATCCCGTCGATTTTATGCTTGGTGTAGTTGTCTTTGTCTTTGATTACAGGTTATATTTGATGAGAAGAAGCTTGGAAGTTCTTAGTAAGTTTCATTGGATGATTCTTGGTGGACGATTTAACCAGTTATCGCATGTTTCTTCTCCATTACTGAGCAAACCAAGGGAGTACTAGTTTCTTTTACTTCTTTTCTTTTTCATTTATTCGTTTTTACGGGTACTTCTATAGAACATTGGGGACAATGTTCAACTTAAGTGTAGGGGAGGATGATCAATATTGACTCACACCTTTTAAAATATATAAATATAAGGGGGTATGAATCAAAAAATCACAATTATAGTAATCCTAAAGTATGATTCCCGGGTCGTTTCCCCAACGAGGAATGCAATTGAAAGCCGAAAGTCGTTTTGAGATTTGAATGCTTGAATGGAACAAGATTATGATTGGTTTCCTAAGACTACAAGAAAATTAAGGCAAAAACTTAAAAACACTTAAGGGAAGACAAATTTTAACTAAAAACGCAAAACGGGACTCCTAAACGGGACCTAAAAACCCTAAATTATCAAAATTAAGTCCTAAAATGATCTTTTTGGTTTTTATAAGTTCTAATTGACTAAAAAGCTAGAACAAAGAAAACTAGACCAAAAACGAAGGCGATTAGGGCTTAAAAACTCTAAAAACGTGAACGGGATTCAATCCCGTTCTTTAAAAATTAAAATTTTGCAATTTAAACCCTATAATAGCAAATCTAATTTTCCTAGGTTCTAAATGTTAAAAGAAAATTTTCTAAAAAGAATTATATATTTTTTCACATTTTTATAATTTTTTATGAATTAAAAACAATTTTAATGAAATTAAATGTAAAAAAAAAATACTAAACTATTTATAAAAAAACTGGAAAAATCATGAAAAATAGCTTGAACAGTAAGGAATCTAGAAAAAATAAGTTGTGAAAACAGCTTATCAAATAAGCACATAAATAAGCTAAAAATGGCTTATAAGCTAAACTGGCTAAAATGACTATAAAGATTAAATTTTGAAAACAATAATCGAAAAAGACCCCAGGGAAAGTTGGTAGAGGAGTGTGTGTAAAACGTTTGGGTGTGGGGTTGAGGTCCCGGGTTCGAGCCTTGCTCACCCGGGGCTTCCCCTACTCCCAAATGCTTTTGCAAATTCTATTTTTTTTACAACTTTTTAAAAAACTTAAAAATAAGCACTTTTTACAAAGACACCTTTTTTATAAAACACCAATAAGCACTAAAATAAGCTAAATAAGATAGAATAAGCCTAAACTATACTCAAACACTAAAATGCTAACTGTTGGGCTTTTTAAGCACTAATAAGCAAACCAAAAAGAGAATTAAGCTAAAACAGATGAAAAGTCATATCTAAAAAGCTCTTAAGATAAAAAATAAGCAACTATAATAAGCTAGAATGACAGAAAACTTAAAAAGCTATAAAACTTAGAAATTTTAAGCTAAAATGCAAATAAGCTTGAATAAGCTCTAAACTAAAGGAAAATGACTTATACTAACCTAATAAGCTATACTAACCTAGAACAAGCAAATGCAATAAGCAGATAAGCTTAAATAAGCTAATGAGCCTTTTGGCCAAAACTGATAAGCAAAAAGGCCAATAGGGACTTTTCTAGCTTAAAAATAAGCTAGCAAAAGGATCCTTATGGCTTAGTGGCTTATACCACTAGGAAGAGTGGCCAAAAAGCTACAATAAGCTACAAAGAAAAAGCATTTTGAAATTCAAATAAGCACTTAAAAAGCTTCATGAAAAGGCTATCTCACACTGACTCAACACTTAGACAAATTTTTGATAACTTTTGCAATCTTAACAAAACCACACTTTTGAGCTTAAAAATAAGCAAACAAACAGATCCTTATGAACTTTTAACCTACAAACAGATTAAGATTTGACCTCAAAGAACAATAATCAACACTCAAAAAGGAGTTTGAAATTCACAATAAGCCACAATAAGCATTTGAAAAAGCATTTTGAAATTCAAATAAGCACTTAAAAAGCTTCATGAAAAGGCTATCTCACATTGACTCAACACTTAGATAAATTTTTGATAACTTTTGCAATCTTAACAAAACCACACTTTTGAGCTTAAAAATAAGCAAACAAACAGATCCTTATGAGCTTTTAACCTACAAACAGATTAAGATTTGACCTCGAAGAGGCATTCCCGGAACCACCAATACTCAACTACGCTTCAACCAATACCCACTATTATACCCAATACCCAAAAAAAAATCTTATAAACTCTACCCACTCAACTCCCGCATTACCGACTACAAAAACAAAAATTTTTAAAGATTGGGTTCAAAGTGTCTTATAAGTCCACAATTTAACACTTCACTAATCACACACGCTCTAATAGTGTTCTCATAATACTAGAAACATTTGACCAACATTTTCTTTGATCTTCTCCTACACAATCGTCCCCCCATCTCATTGTAATACAAGCAACTATCAAATAGTATTCTGACCGACCACCTTCGTCATATATTAGAAATTAAGAAACAAGCCCTTTACACCTACAATTACATTAATAAAAGATCAACACTCTCTCCTCTTTCTCTCTGAGCCATACACGCTGAAAAAGAAACACACAAGAAACCATCACCACTTTCATTCTACGCCAACGGAATCAATTGTTCTATCTCTCATATATACTTAGAGTTTGTTTTGGAAGCATGGTATAATTTATATTCTAACAAACACATGGGTACAAACAAGAAAGCTAGGGACTTTCATCTAGGGTTCGATTTGGATTTGTACCAATGTTCTTTCTTCATCATCTACTCACACTTTAAGGTTCATACCCCAAACTAAATCTAAACCACTCACATAAGCTCTTCTCATTAACTCACATAACTTTTACAGTTCTACATACTATTTTAATTCATATTGTTCTAAGTCTCACTACACCCACCAGCTTTTAATTTACATCATTCGTTATAAAAATGAAAGATATATTATCATCACAGACATAAAATATTTGGAGAACAATCGATTTTTGAGAGACGAGAGACCCTAGCTGCCTACGTGAGCACTCTAATAACTGCACTACAAAACAAACATGGTTCAAGGTTACATAGAAGTTTGTACAAAAATATATAAGTTATAGACTTTTTATAAATCACATTTCTAACTAACCAAAATAAAACCTAAGGGGCTGTTTCTGAGAACTTTCTATTAAATCCTTACTTTTATAAATTTAAGGACATGGTATTATACTAAAACTACACGTTACACGATCGTAAGCACATATAGAACTCGAAAATCGAGTTATAACGAAGAAGTTACGCATTTAAGCTTTTATAGATTTTCTTGCATTAGGGGTATTTTGGTAATTTTACACTTATTGAAATTTTTAGGTTTTACACTTTTCATTTCTTTATATACATGTTTACATACTAGTTATTTTGTTAAGTCACCACCTAGCTTTTATTTTCATGTGTTATAAAATGAAATGGATATATTATCATAAGGACATGGCTAGGAGAACTCTAAGTAGGTAAAACAACATGTTTCAAGGTTACATAGAAGGTTGTACAAAAATAAATAAGTTATAGATTTATAAATCACATTTTATAAAATATAAAACCTAAGGGGCTGTTCTGAAACTTTCTATTAAGATCCGAACTTTTATAAATTTAGGACATGGTATTATATAATACTACACGTTACAAGGATCGTAAGCACATAAAGAACTCGAAAATCCGAGTTATAACGAAGAAGTTACGCTAATCGCAAGTTTACGATAAAAAATATTTTTATAAAAGTAATTTTATAAAAACTGACTACTCTTCATAACAGTGGGCTCATGGAAAATATTTTAGTTAAATAGAACTTTTAATTACGAAGACGTGCTCGAAAGAATCACTAAAGTCGGAGTTAAAACGAGTAAGATACGACGTTTCAAAGATTCGACATAATATATATAAAAGCTGTGAAACCATGCACGTTTCAGCAGCTGCTGAAACTCATTTTCGAGGGCCTTCGGGTCTGATTGAGTCGAAATGTAAAACTACAAAGTTGTTCGGAACGACATTTTACATAAACCTGCCGATTTTCATAATTTTTGGATGTATATTTTGTAAACTAGACACTATTTCCTGAGTCGAATAGTGTTGGTTCGTTTTTTTATAAATTTTTGCGAAACATTTTGGAATCACTTAAATAATATTTATACTTGTTTTAAACTTTATAAATGTTATTTTACAAAGACGATTAAACTAGTTACGCGATTATACGAGTTCAAATACATGATTATTATTTATCAAATGCGATTTAAATATTGTTTGACTTACAAATTAAACAAAAAGTATTAGTTGGTGGTGTAACATTATAACTTGTGATGTAGTATTTATTATAAATACGTTATACTTATGCAACCTATATTTAATTAGGTTGCATTCGGTCATTATTGTGACACATTTTCTGTTATCTTGGAGTATTCAATCACTCGAGGTGAGTTCATAGTCTCGCATTTCAATCTTTTTAATGTTTTATAAACCCGCGAGGGGAATACATGCTCTTTTACAAACTCATATATTTTACTACAGTACAATTACCTTTCAATACTTTGTGAGTTCGTAGCCCCTTTTTCTACTACTTGCTTTATTAAATACGGGGGAGATTACATGCTTGATTTCTTTGGACACAAGTGTTTTCAAAACTGTATGCTATTTCCTGATTACATTATTGCCTAAGTTACCGTATTACCATTTAAGTCCCTTTTTATCATGAACCGTTAAATACCTGCTGGGTATACGCAAGTGTTGTGGGTTGATCTATCGGGATTGACCATCCCCGTCTAGGCTGTGGTTTCTAGTTGACCATTGACGCATTTAACATTAGAAGAAAATTCGTAGGATGTTTAACAACATCTGTATCTGTGAAAATTCGTAGGATGTTTAACAACATCTGTATCTGTGAAATTCGTAGGATGTTTAACAACATCTGTATCTGTGAAAATTCGTAGGATGTTTAACAACATCTGTATCTGTGAAATTCGTAGGATGTTTTTGTAACATCTGTATCCGTGTTGGGGCACAAACCTCGAGTACTGGTTTGATTACAGTTTATTACGTTAAGGTTCGGTGTCATGAGCTTAGTGTAACACCCCTAAAAATCGGACGGCAGCGGAATAGTAACATTAGGGTGCTACTTCAGGGCACAAAACACAAGTCACGGAAAACGACCTCAAAA
>BQNB010196457.1:0-10649 GCA_026074375.1 Tanacetum coccineum | reverse complement strand
CTTGATAAAACCGGGAAGACAATTGAATGTTTCACAGGATTTTACAAATCAAAGAGATAAACCGTATAATTTACTTTAGCAAATTTAAGTTTTGAATTTAGTTCAAGTGAATTAATTTTCCTTTTAGAAGTTGTTAAATCGCCTTGTAAAGGGAACTTGATAAATCGCCTTGTAAAGGAAATTGATAAATCGCCTTTCACTACAACTTGTTAAATCGCCTTGCACTAGAAAGTGATAGCTCGCCTTGCAAAGAACAACTGTTAAATCGCCTTGTACTACGAAATTGATAACTCGCCTTGCAAAGAAGAACTGTTAACTCGCCTTTCAAAGAGAGTTGCTAATTCGCCTTCTAATGCACAAATGCTAAATCGCCTTCTACAACAACGTTGTTAATTCGCCTTTAACTGCTAATTGCTAAATCGCCTTACACAATAAAATTGTTAATTCGCCTTCACCAAAGAATTGTTAACTCGCCTTTAACAAAACGAAACTTGGATTTTTCAAAACATAAAAAGACTCACTTTTGATTGTTTTTACCTAAAATTTATTATACAACTAGTATTACTAAGCATATAGATACCTTAAAAATGCAAACTTTATGGATTTTAAGCCAAAAATTTTGAAATCAAGAATTGTACTTTTTAAAGCTATTAGAACACAAAAGTTGAACAAAAATGATGTTTTTCTTGATTCAAAGCATGTACACCTATATCTTAAAGATACTAGATCTGATTTAACTATGTAAGTGATCTTTTAGTGTACCAAAGAGCTTCAAAAACAAGAAAAAATAAAAGAAAATGGTACGGTTTGATTGAAGAAAACGAAACAAAGAAGAACAAACACAAAACTAAACCAATCACTCTATGGCTCTTGATACCAATTGTAGAATACTAGTAATATTTAACACCAAATAACAATAAAGAAATTCTAGAGAGAGAAAGTGGATGGGAGGAAGGTTCTAGTGAGAGAAAGTAACAAAGAAAGAAAGATTAGATTAAGTGTGAGAAAATGAACCAACCAACCAACCACCCTCTCCATGTGTGGAGAGGGTATAAGTACTCTTACATGATCGGCCATAGGCCTTATGAAAGGCTTTCCATGGGCCTTTGGCCCGTTTAGCTTACTAACATAACATTTGATTAATCTACGAGCTACGACTAACTATATTGGTAGTGACCGATACTTTTTGTGTTTCTAACAATCTCCCTCTAAGGGAGGTCACTCCAATTTACAAAAAAACTTAAACCTAGCATACTACGCTTTGACTTTAGTCTTGAGCTCGTAGTCTTTAACTTCAATCATTAACTTGTGATATGTTGTAGTGATCATTGACTTTAGGCTTTGGCTTGTATCTTTGACTTGACATGAATGTGATCTTAAGCAATTAGAAATCATCATCCAAATACAATCTCATTTATCATCTTTTGATATTTTCCATCTTGTGCACTTATGACCATCAGACCGACATGCTCACACTGTTCTTGATATTGAAAGCGTGTGTAGCCATCTTTATTGATATTTTTTTAACTTTAACACTTTGTCACTTTATGAAGGATGCACGGTATCAACATAATACTTCATCACTTCAAGAAATACGTATGGTATCAGAGTAGCGGAAGTCTTGAAACATGTACTTGAGCTTTCATGATGTCTTTATAAATGTCGGTCGAGTATGAGCATGCAGCTATGAATCTGACTCGTCCACGTCTAGCTGTTGCCATCATCGGGAATACCTGCAGGTTTAGGTTAGTTATAATCAACAGATATGGACGAAAGTGTCTTTGTCACTTCATCGAATATGGTTGCAATAACCACGGTTCCCCGTTGGTCAATATAAATACTGCTTGTAATCAGATAGAATTCTAAAGAATCTTCTTGATAGGGTTTCACAGCTGCACTAGCCGTTCTTATTACCGGAACATCTCAAAGCAGACAACATGGTATGAGTGAGCCAACGAGTTACTATCTCACCGATTAAAATAAAATTTTATTTTCAAATCAATCGACGTGTCACTTGCTAAAGTGTTTTTGCGACACATCAAGAGTTTTAAGCATTTTAAAATTCATCAATCGTCAATTCATTTACTGGAACAAGTTTGATTTATATAGAATCGCACCATCGTTTCTTTCCAGTTGTCACAAGCTTGATTCGTAAGAATCGCACAAGTCACCTACCATGAGCTTGTCATGTCTTAATCTATTTAATTACTTTAATATGACGTCTATGGTAGAGACATTTAGATTAGTATAGTAACGGTGACCACAAATTTGACCAAACAGTCTCGTAATCTTAACGACATCTTAACTCGACCAAATGCATAATCAAATTCTGGTAGTAAGACGACCGTCGTAACAACTAAATACATACCCCCACGAAAATAAATAAATAAAAAAACTCGCACGCACAAACTTACTCGTTTCTTTTGATCGGCCAGGCGACCCTTCAATCAATTTTTGAGGGTGGCAAACGCCTGCTATTCGGTCTCCGTAAGGGGGGGGCGGTCGATTATTGAGGACCGCGAAAAAGTGGTCGCCATTACGATTTGGTCTTAGAACAAAACAAAAATTAATATGTCTGTATTTTTTTCTTTTTATTCATGATGCATTATGGTTTAATTTTACCTTTTTATCCCTCACCCGTGTATATACTCAAGTTAATATGCCAGAATAACTATGTTTAAATAACCTCATTTGTTATGTTCAAACTTCAATAAAAAAAAGTGCCCATTCGACCATGTTATGTATGAAAAAATCTAAAAAAAAATGTGTGAATTGGCGGGAATACCTTGATTCCGGGTGCCTTTTTTTATATGGCATTGTTCACCTCACAAAGAATAGTCCCGGCAACTTTCCTCACCAACTGGAATAGGCAGTAACCAAGACTCGAATTTTTGATATTTTTTCCATAAAATCTCTTCAATATGGTCATTGGTTTTTCGAAGACGAGTACAAACTAAGTCAACGTCCTTTACTGTTATGTATGAATAAATTTAAATATTCGAATGGGTAGGTTATAATGGGAGTGATTTCTCACTTTATGCATCACCTATTTACACTGTATCAACTTCATATTGGTTGAATTTAGCATTAATGATGTACATTTGTGCTACAATACTTAATTTACAACTCATTTGAATTGATATCGTATCAATAACGTACACTTGAGATCTTAAAAATCACATTATTAGCCATATATTTTAATTAAATTTTCTCCCCTTATCAAAAATGTTAAATCTTTTAATATTTTGGATATTAATTGATAAAATATATGCATTCGGGGAGAAGATGTCCAATTATTAACAAGACGATTATTGGAACATATTAATGCTCCCCCTCAAATTATGAGGGAATTATATGGTGTTTGAGTACGTTAATTTGAATTTTTTTGAATTTACTAAGAAATTCTTGAAAATTCATACTCAAACACTATATATGCCTAATTATAGTCTACACTATTTATTCACATATTCACAAGTTTTATTATATACGAGAAATTGACCTGAAATGAGTTGAGACAAAATATGACAAAGTAATATTGTCCTTTCCAATAGACTGAGATCTTTCTCGTATTCCCTTCCACCAACGAACTTCTCTAGACTCCGCATCAACCTCCTTTGATAAAGCTGCTTGTCTATATCCTAAACCATAACCCGAGCCCTCTTCTTGTCTAAGTTACTCCATTTCCTCATTGGCAGGTATTCCATCCTTATTCCCTTAGCAATATCATTAAGAGCAGACCGAACATCATCGAGCATGCCATCACTGAATTTATGAAGTTCATCAGCACGCATCAATCGGTTTCTGTTCATCTGGTCCTTATATATCACTCCTTTTGGGTCTGAATATGTAGTGTACGTGGTCTTTTTTCTGAGATTTGACCTGAATGTGTCTGGCTTGGTAAGGTTGAACTTCTTTTGGTAACTTTCAACACCTAATTGAAGATCTTCCACCCGCCTTTGAATGACAATCCGTCTTGTGAACATACGTAATGCCACATTCAAATCATACCGTTCGTCGATTATGAGATTGATTAGCTTTTTTTGAACGAGTAGAAGTAACATGTCTTTAATGTCTTGTAGACGTAGTCTTTTGAAATCACCTTTTAAAAGTATATAGCTTCTGATCATCTCGACGAACTTCAATCTCTTCCAGGTGACCGTAGTCATACTTCTTCATAATTGTAAGTCTGGTTACCGTAAGAATTCTTCTTCCGAAGTAAACATCTTTAGATGAAGTCAAGTTACTTGCATATCCGTAGAAGCTTTGGCGTTTGGGACCCCAATGTGAAGTGCCAAAGTATGCATGTTGATTATATTTCAACAACACGGGACTTTACAATTTGGGAACCAAGTCTTCGATCCATTTGAGCTCATAAGTAGCAGCCTGTGTCTTTGTCACTGAAGTTGAGTAACGTCTGCTTAAGTCTCCACCCTTTAGATATTCTAGATCTTTATTAATGAAGTAATCCTTAGGGATAATTTGGCGTCCTTAATGATCTTGAATTAACGGAAGAGGCTTTCTGAGATCGAATGGATACGGTTTGTTTTCAGGGTTATGCCAGTCAAGTTGTTCAGTTTTTGCTTTGGAACATTCTTCAAGATGGTACTCTAATTCTGTAATACTCTTGCAAGTGCCTTTGAGCAGGTTGAATGCCGGTCCAACCAGAATTTCTTGAGTCATATTTGGAATTTTAAGTCGATTTATGACAAATACAGAGAAATCAAATGAAGTATCATTGAGCTCATCAGATGAAGTGGGAGGTTCTTCAGCATGCGTAATATGGAAAACTAGAAGGGGGTTGAATAGTTTACCGCTTTTTAATTTAATGTTTATGTTGGTTAATAAAAACTTAGATTCGACTTTATGTGAATTCAACACTTACACAATATAAACAATATACTTATCTAAACAATTAACAGGATAGTATGAGCAAATAAGGTAAGACAAGAGATAAGAGTAAAAACAATCAAACCACAACGTAAGGATTTATAGTGGTTCGGTAACGAAGCACCTCTTCGCCCTACTCCACTCCTTGAGCACCAAACTCAAGAGTTTTCTTCACTATGTTAACAAACTCCCTTATGGCAGAGAAAACCGTACACAACTTTTGCTTATATCAATTTCCGACACTAAGCTAGATGTCGAGTTCTAATCTTAGCTAGAACCAATCTATCACGACTTTACAACTTCTTCACTACTTTCATGACTTCACAACATAACTTCACAACTACACAACTTCTTCACACCTTAGTTTTCTTCACACCACTACTTTACTACTTCACTTCTACTTTCACACCTAACTATCACAACTTGGATGAATCACTAGATTCAACTATACTTACAACAATCATAAAGATTTATCTACTACACAACTTTACAAGATTTATAAATGATTTACAAGTTATGATATGGATGCAATAAGATTGCAACAACACACAAAGGTGTAATACTTCTTCACTTGATGATGGAAGTATTATTCTCTTGCACTTGAGGAATTGAGCTTGGATCACTTGGAAACAAAGCTTTATGATTAGATGATCAAAGGATTTTAATGAGATGTGTGGGCTGTTTTAGAACAGAAAGAATGAGTGCAAAAGGTGAGAAAATAGTAGGAAAAAGTCCAGTATTTATAAGACAAACTGGAGGAGCGTCTACCTATGGGCGGTCCCCTTAAATAGGTGGGCGGTCCCCTTAAAATTAAGGGGGCCGCTCGTGTATTTAAGGGGGCCGCCCTAGACTAGGGGCTCCCCAGTTTGTCTTTTGTGTAGGGGGAATTTTCTGGAACTTTTCTAGCCGTTTTAGGTCCGAAAATTTGAATTTCAAAATGTTATTTTGAATGAAACATTTCTTTTAATTGTAGCAAATGTTTTGTAATGTTTCTATAAATGTTTACAACATTTTATAAAAGTGTGAGGTTGAATAAAAATTTCCTTTGATCATAAAATGCATTAAGCATTTATTTATTCATACCTTTAAGTGATATAATTTTCGAAATGAAAATTTACTACTAATTACTTGTTTACGTTTAATTTTACATTGAACGTTTTTATATTTTGTGATTATCAAAACGTAAAGATGTGAAAAATATGAATAATGTTTTTAGGCACTATTTTTATCAACAATACTTTCCATGTGTCTAATCTGAAGAAATGTTAAGCTGACGAACCATTAGTCATGCCGTTAGAAGGAATTCATGCTGTGTAACACCCCCATTTTTATAATATAGCAGCGGAAGCTAATCTGAGGTATTACTTCATGGATACAACAATCATAATCATAGAAAACGACCCAAAAGAGACGTTGTTGGAAAAATTTAGTTATCATTCATTATATTAAGAGTTTTTACAAAATGCAGGTCCCAAAATCTAAAATATTATGTTTGAATAATAACAGTTCAGCCATCTTCGAGTCCATGCCACTCCGTGTCGCAACTTGCTCAATTACCTGAGATAGACATGCTAAAAAGTCAACACAATGGTTGAGTGAAATTCATAGGTTTTATATAAATAGTTTGAATACAAGTAATAGTATAATAATTGTATAAACACAATTGTTGGGAATTAAAGTCTTCATACTTTGTACTGCCAAGCATAATTTAGTCAAACAGAAGACTAAAGTTAATGCTAATTGACTGAAGACTAAAGTTAATGCTGATTAGTCAAACAAAAGACTGAAGTTAATGCTAATTGACTGAAGACTGAAGTTAATGCTGATTAGTCAAACAGAAGACTGAAATTAAAAAGAATTAAGAAACAATTAATGCTGATTACAATGTTTATTTATGGAAAGCATTAAAAAGAATTAAGAGACAGTTAATGTTGATTACAATGTTTATTATGGAAAGCATTAAAAGTATTGATGTATAATACTTAAGAGAGTATTAATTGTATTGTAACCTACTAGGACTCCTTGGTCTATAAAAGGAGGTCCTAGGGTGTAGAGAAAAGACATCAATCTCTCACATCCACAAACACATAGATCCTCCATAGACTTTCTCATAGCTTTAAGGTTTTGTAAACCCTAGTACTTTTGAGTACTCGTATTATTCAATCAATAATAATTTTATTAAGGCTTGTTGGTTATTTACTGTTTCATTCCATTACCATTGTTATTCTTCTTAAACACTAAAGGTTAGATTCCGCATAGCCTTTGGTGAAACATTTCAACAAAGTTTCTCACATTATTATCTTGTGATTACCAAGGTAATAATAACCTTATAACCTAAGGCAGTAGATCTAGAGTTTTGGGACTCAACAAGTGGTATCAGAGCCTCGTTGAGAAGCTTTGATTGAGAAGAACACATTTCTACATTTGGTGGTGGTGAAGAAGAAATGGCGTACATGAACTTACAGGTACAAAACTGTCCTCTTGGTTGTGATTCTAAAATTAATGATCTTAACAAACTTAATGATAATCTTGATAGACTTTATAATGATTGTTATATTAAAGTTCAAGCATATCAGAATGCTGTTAAAACATTAGAATCACAACGAGCATGGTATCAAAATAATCAGTTAGCCTATGAGGAAAAGATTAGGGTTTTGCAAAGAGATTTGGAAAATACGTCTAATGAGTTTAAAAAATTCTTGGAAAAAAAATCATGCTGAATAAAAATGGAAAAATAGATTGAGCAAGCTAAATTAGATAATTCTTTGTTCCAGTTTAATAAATGGAAAGATTCTTCTAATAACTTAGCTAAATTATAGAAAAACTATTCTGTAAATCAAAGCTAAGGTCCTGGGATACAAGGATTATACAGGGCCAAATGAAATTTATTATCCTGAAATGCAAAGTATTTTTGATCCAGAAGAAGCGGATGATAAAACACTTTATTATCAAGAACATGTTAGGTTTGTCAAAGAAGGAGGAATGAATGCTGTTCCCCCACCCATTACTGGGATTTTCATGCCTTCCTCAAACCAACCTGACATTGATGAATCAAAAATGACATATGGTAAAAAGTCTTGTGAGTCCATTCCTGCTGAAGAGTCTTTGCCTAAACCTGCTGTTATTGAACCTAAAACAAGTGAAAATGTCATGTGTAAGTCTAAGTTAAGTGCTGAATCACCTGAGTTTATTCCTCAATCTGTTTGTTCTAAAAATAAAAATGTTAAGAAAACAGATAAACTTAGGAAAAACAATAAGACTCCTAGAGGTAATCAAAGAGGATGGAAATGGGTAATGTTAAACAAAAGTAGAGAGATAGTTTTGATTCATAAATAAAGCTTGCTATGATTGTGGTAGTTTTGATCACTTGCACACACCTGTAAACATAAAAAAAAGATGAATAAACAAGAACAGGTTAAACCAATATGGAATAAGTCAAGACATGTGAATCACCAGAACTTTGTTCAAAAACCCTTTCATAAGAAAACATCTAATTACAACAGATGTATTAACAAGAATGTTAAGGGGTACAGATATGATTCTTCTAAAACAAAAACAAAGGTGAATACGGTGTTAAGTTGCCAGTTTTGTGGGTCACGTGTTACTGCTGCCAATAGGATAGACGTGGAATAGGTCAGCTCATGACTTATTACTATATTACTGCTGGTATCTTTTAGTTGCTACTGTTTGTTAGTATTCCTGCTGTCTACGTGTTCGATTCTTGCTGGTCACGAGTTTATTTATTCCTGTTGTTAGTTATAAAAAAACTACACTTAAGGGGAGGCTAAATACCAATTTGAGGGGAGGCTTATTATGAGTGGTTTGTTTCTATTTGAGAAGGGTTTGGGTGTTGGCTAACCACCACACAACAAATGGTCATCAGTTCACCATGCCTTACAAGCATAAGAACTGACTAGTCCAAGAGCAAACGGCTGCTTGGTAAAGACCTTTCAAATCCGTTGATGGTTGCCAGGTCACCCAAAACTGGATGGTTATCACTTTCCATATTCTTTGAATGAAAAGTGGCTAGTCCATAGCAAACGGCTCATGGTAAAGACTTTCTCAAATCCGTTGATAGCTGTAAGGGTTTGCTAAAAATCCTATGGCCTTCACTCACCATGTTCTTGTAACAAAGAGTGGCTAGTCCAAGAGGGTACGGCTCTTGGTAAAGACATCATCAAATCCGTTTATGGCTGGTAGTTTGCCAAAAACTATACCTTTCAATGATTCACTTTCGAGTGATGAGGATAGTTTTATACTTATTTAATTGATGATTCTTTGTACCTCTTTGCTTATCATGGTCCGTTGAGAAGACAAGCAATGGACATTGAAGTGTTTGGATATATCCTCCTGGTGCTCAAGCTGAAACGCGATGGAAACTTGAAGGTAACGGAGTCACCGTTCAAGTTTAGGGGAGGATTGTTGGGAATTAAAGTCTTCATACTTTGTACTGCCAAGCATAATTTAGTCAAACAGAAGACTAAAGTTAATGCTAATTGACTGAAGACTAAAGTTAATGATGATTAGTCAAACAAAAGACTGAAGTTAATGCTAATTGACTGAAGACTGAAGTTAATGTTGATTAGTCAAATAGAAGACTAAAATTAAAAAGAATTAAGAGACAACTAATGCTGATTACAATGTTTATTATGGAAAGCATTAAAAAGAATTAAGAGACAGTTAATGTTGATTACAATGTTTATTATGGAAAGCATTAAAAGTATTGATGTATAATACTTAAGAGAGTATTAATTGTATTGTAACCTACTAGGACTCCTTGGTCTATAAAAGGAGGTCCTAGGGTGTAGAGAATAGACATCAATCTCTCACAACCACAAACACATATCTCTCTCATATACATTCTCTTGTAGCTTCAAGGTTGTAAAACCCCATCACTATTTTAGAGTGATCGTATTAATATATTGAGGCTTGTTTTGTTTACTTGTTCTTATAAGATATAAAGACTAGTTTCCGCATAGTCTTTGTATTGATCATTGCTTCAAAGATCTTTCGATAATTACATCGCATAGTCTTTGTATTGATCATTGCTTCAAAGATCTTTCGATAATTACATCTCAACAATTTGGTCTCGGGTTCCGAAATCGGAGTGGGATTGCCACTCGATAGATTGATAACTTCCGGTGAAGTTAAGTCGGTATGAGAAGTGAGAGAAAAAGTGGGATTGCCACTTAGATGATTTGTTGCAAACAAATCTTCACGATATTCCTCATGTGAAACATTGTATACATCAATCATGTAGATTGATTCTTGATGAGGTTCGTTTGAATAGCTTGAAGTGTCATTTCTCATGTTCAAGATTAGTCTTTCATTTCCGTCACGGAGAATCATTTATTCTCCATGAACGTCAATCAAAGCACGAGCGGTCCGTAAGAATGGTCTTCCCAAGATGTGGAGGACTCGCGGATCGCTTTCATAATCAACGATGACAAAATCAACCGGGAATGTGAACTTTCCAACCGGAACATAGACATATCTTGCAATTCCTTTAGGAGTACAAATATCTCGGTTAGCTAGTTCAAGAGTCATTCAGGTGGAAATAAGCTCGGGTAAACCTAACGTTTTCCACACCGAGAGTGGCATCAAGTTTATGCTAGCACCTAGATCGGCTAGGGCCTTGCACTTGATCTCACTAAAACCACACAGAATGAGAAATTTCCCAAGGTCACCTAGCTTTTCGGGAAGCTTCTTAAGGATAATCGCTGAGCAATTTTCACTAACGGGTGTGTTTGCCAATTCAATAA
>BQNB010196456.1:0-11287 GCA_026074375.1 Tanacetum coccineum | reverse complement strand
TGAATGAAATAAAACTGTTTTTTTGTTAAAAATGTCTAGATGTGTTAAACTATACTTTTTACAATTTAAATATAATCCAATTACA
The DNA here is from genome assembly GCA_026074375.1 of Tanacetum coccineum. NCBI lineage: Eukaryota > Viridiplantae > Streptophyta > Magnoliopsida > Asterales > Asteraceae > Tanacetum > Tanacetum coccineum. The sequence goes on along the minus strand of BQNB010196456.1, from coordinate 11,202 downwards.
TTCGAACAAGAAATAAACTTCATTAAATAAAAATAAATTTATTATATAATCAATTTAAAGTTTGAATTGAACTTCTTAAAACGATTAACTAAATGAGTCGTATTAGAATTGAGATGTATGAGTCCGAAACCGTACCCTTCAATTTGAACAAAATATGAGTTGACACATATCATCCTATACACTCTTTATCTAACAAAACATACGCAATGATTATGACCTGTATGATGACGATATGTACGAGAATCAAGATTTGTCCGAGCACCTGCAGTCTATTTGTGATGATCTTGATATCACGATCTGTGGCAGGAAGAAGAAATAGATTTTTTGATGTTTGTTGAGTCATTTGTAATATAGTCTTATCCTCCTATGGAGTAGTTGTGCTTGTTATGTTTGCTTTTTGCCTTTGTAACGGGCTGAGATGTGGGACTCACCCACATCCTTTGTACTGAACCGTTTTTTTGGAGTAATACATGTACCGGGGAAACCCTTTACCCAAAAAACATACACAATAATTCTATTTAATACTTTTAACACAAAAGATGAAGGTGAAACAAGAAATAAAAATCAAGAAATGAAAAAAACACCAAAGTAAAGGAAATCATAACAAAGTAGAAAAGAAATAAAAACAAAAAAAAGTAAGAAAAAAAAAGACATTAAGAGTTGTTAAGACACCCCCTTCACATCTAAGTTTAGTAAGAGGTTTATGCCTCTTACTGCTTCTTAATAATCAGAAAAAAACAAACGCTATTAACAATGCTTGCCTTTTACTGCCTCTGAATGATTTGAAAAAAATAAACAGTCTTAATGACCCAAATGTCAGACCGCGTCTAAATGAGTCAAATTAAGATTTTGTTAAGAGGCATTTCTGAAAAAATAAACACCACCTTAACCACATATTAACATGACACCTCATTTAGTGAATTTCATTTTGTAAAATTTATGTAGTTCTATTCTTTCTCTTAAAAAATATCATATGGGTTTATTCGAGCAGTATCATTCTTCCTCCGCTAACACTTAGTTCATAGAAGGTCATTTGGAGATTGTGTTCGAACCCAACTCTTGGTTAACTAGGTCGTTGGGACAACCTTGGGAAGGGTCCGGTTAGCATAAAAATGCATAGGATCGTAACGTTCACGTCGATTCACACCTTTTGGATTAGAAAGTTACATATGTCACGTTTACAGTTACTTTTATTAATTTATTTAGATCATTTGAAACAGCTTATTTTAAAGCAAATAAAATTAAAAGAAGTTAAATTTGTAGGTTTAGATGTGTCCCCAAGCCCAGTTACTCCAAGTTAACAAGAATGAGTCGTGCATGGTTACATTTTAGTAACTAGAGACTGCAACAGTGCTATGATTTTGTTTTTTGCTATACTTATCTCATCATTCATGAAGGTCGCCATGATTGCCTTTTATTTTGTTTCTTATATTTTGTCCCTATCTATCTACCTATATGTATGCACACTCCATTGCCAGTTAGTCATTAACTGAAACAGTCTCTTGAAGTAAATGGTTTTGTTTCGAGACATGATATGTTCATTATTATTTTTTGACCAGCAAAACATGATATGTTCATTATTGCATTCCCTAAATATGAATTTTTTGGACACACTTGGGTGTAGTGGGAGGGAGTGATTTCTCTTGCGAGAGGCGGGAAGTGAGGTATATACCTGTAGAGACAGGTGGCATGGCTCGTCACCCGCCCTCAGCTAGCGAATAATATATGTATTCAAGTAAAATTTCAAAATATTTTGCTATTTTTGTAATTTCCCCCATGTTTTTAACAAAAAACGCCCAACGGGGCATTAAAATTAATTATGAAACTCTAATTTTGTCCAACTTAATTTCTTGTAATTAAAGATTCTACACGATGGCTCGTGATGCCACTGTTGGGTTTTATGATCTAATTAACAATTAAATTAACACGAGTACGCAGCGGAATAAATGGTCACGTGTAGAACACAATAATTAACAAGATAGAAAACATGTACCTTTTAGCACGAAACGATACACCGTTTAAAGGTAACCGTAAACACCGTCTTCTATATACGCGTGTGTATAATACCACGCGAAACCACAAGAATCAAAGTATGATTCCTCTAAGCTTCCACACACTATACGTTCTTTAGCAAACAATTAAGTATGCTAGTACTAGTAGTGATAAGCAATAAAACCACCACGTTCTCGTAGAAATCAACGATTGAAACCCTTGTGGTTTTTCCCCTTGGATCGAACCAACACAAGAACCGAAAAACCCTTTTGAGTTTTGGTTGATCGATTAAACAAAAGAGATGGAGAGAGATTTAGGGATTATATTTTTCAAGGCTCATCAACAATGAATCCCTTAACCTCTATTTATAGGCTAAATTCCTTGTGCTTACAAGGAAAACCCTCTCACCTTCTTAATAGGGGTTTATGGCCAATTAAAAAGAAAACCGTTACTTTCTTTTTCCTTAAATGCCATATTAATAACTCATTAAATATTTACTTTAACTATTTAACATAAGTTATGCTTGTCACATAAATATATTACATTTAATATATTCTTTAATTGTTTTACGTATTAACGCGTGCGTCCCCTTAGGCTCGAATAAATAATCCGGACATATATTAATTTATACTTGGACATATTCCAACAAAATTGTTACGAGGATTTGAGTGATAAGTGATTAAGATGGGGGAATATTTTGGCGGTGAAAGGCACCAGGATACGGGTAGGAAACAGTAGTCGGATACAAGAACATACATGAGAACGTGCATGTTGTATTGTGCTCTAACGAGTCATTTTTTGGAGTACAGAATACAAATCACGTCATTGTACTTTATGAGTGATAATTTGTGTTCAAAAATGAAAAAAAGGTGTTTGTTATAGATAAAGAAGGAGCAACGCTATATGTTCCACCACAACTACAACAACATCATCCATAAACTAATAAGGTTTCACATGAATACCATTGAGCCACTGAGTTAGTGTGTACCGACTTTCGAGCCATTCGTCTGCCATTCGCACTTCCGCCATTCGCACTTCCGCCATTCCCTCACATGCGCCGTTTGTTATTTATTTATTGTTTTGTAAGTGAATACGTGTTGGGGTATTTTGTGTGACCCAATAAGTGTCATTGGTATTTTTATTAGAGATGGATTTTAGTTGTTAGTGTGTTATTTCTTATTTGGAGGGGGATGAGGTGGCATTAAGGTGTTATTCGTCTCCGGAACACCTAGCACTCTTAGTGTTCTCACTTAAATTTTTCACCGTAAACATCAGTTCGTTTTCCTTTGAGCTGATAGCTCATGGTTCAAACACAATTCCTGATTTAAACAAAATTCCTGATCTTTGAATAGATATTAGCCGTCATAAAAAAAAAGAAAACAGGGAGCCAAAGTTTCACAACATATCTTGACTTTTTGATAAAGTTTTAGACATAAATAAAAATTTTAAACATATTATACAAACATTTAAAAGACATGATGCTAGACTGGATATTGGGGATGGAAGAGAACATCCGCCTGTCCTACTTTCATGTCTGACATAACTCCACATACATGTACACGCCATGCCATGCATCAACAACACCAACACCAGATTGATAGTAATTATTAATTTTTGTGTCTGACATATGCCATGAATGTTATGTATACTCATTATAACCTCACATGCCATGCATTCCCCTAGCTTGTCTTTCTTTTATAAATCAATCAATAATTATTGTTTATTAAAAAGTAACTAATTGTAATTGAGTATAATCCGATCTACTAATAATCGTGTGTGAAAGGTTTTTATGGATTGATTGAAGTTGTTATCTTTTTTCACTCATCAGCCTCATCATCATGATGCTACCATGACATTCAAACCAATAGCCAACTAACTCAAGAAACTTATTGCTTTTCTCATCGCCAATCTTTTCCACTTTGTGGTAAAGTTATGTAATTTCATAATTCCAAACTTACATATAACTACGTAGTACTCCATCACTTGGTACATCTCACAACAATGTTTATCATATTCCGTGAGTTATGATAATAAATGTCAACTTACTACTGCGTCAAAGTTTGTTTCAAAATAATTGTCAATTTTTAAGTTTAATAAAGAGTTTGTAAAAAATAATAACATCTTATAAATTGACAATGATATGATTTTTTCTAAAATTGTGTGACATGTTTGTAGTAAACGTACGTTTATTACGAAACTAATGCAATGTAGTATATAATGTCTACTTTTACTTTGTAAAATGCATACATATACAGATAAAATCGTCAATAAAAGAATAGTTATAATGTAAGAATCACTTCCACAAGATAGTGGTGTCGACCAAAGAAGAAATGCATAACTTTTTTGTAATGGGAAAACATGAACCATTCTTAACGCTATTATTAACATCATTAGATCATGGGTCCCCAAGTAGGCTTTTCTCGTTTACTAATTACACAAAAAGAAAACTTATAAACTTGTTGCAACTTTATTTCTTTTGATAAAAGCATTACCTTTTTTTTGTAGTACAATGAAACGTTTATGTAAAAAAAAAGAAAAAAAAACATTGAGTTAGAGACATGAAAGTGAAGATGCTTTTTGAGCAGAAGTCAATTGAAATCCATGTCGAAGGCCATGCCCATGCAGTTGCACTGTCACCAATGCCCACGCCTATAAAACCTCTCGTACTTTTTTTCCTCAACCCTCATCATTATTTTATTCATTTTTTAAAATTTCGTACATCTTCTCATCTCTCACATTCATTTGTAAAAATATATAAAATTGTTAATTTGAAGGAGAAGCTAGTCAGTTTAGTCAGGCAAGGCATGGTCTGACTGGTCTCCTCCACCATCTCCACTGTTTAGTTACATACAATAATATAGTTAGGGTTCAACCATGACACAATATTTAAAAATAATAATATATGTTATATTAGGGCTTCTAAAGAGTTATGCTAAGCATGATCTCTGCTTGCGTGTCTTAAGCTAAATGCGAACTCATTTGATATCTCGATTAGTTTTAATATCATGATCCGGACTCGAGTTTGAGTCAAGAAGATTCATGATTGACTTGAGTGTAGCTAGAAAACACTTGGCTATTTTCAATAACCAAAATATTTCAAGTATATACATATGATGTTTGAAATGCTCTATAAAAATTCGATCAAGTCAAGCCATTAAAACTCGTGCTTGATAGAAGTGTGATCGACTTGAACAAGCTCGAATCTAGTTTTATATCGTAAGTCTATCTATAAAAGCCTGACCACCATGCTTTGACTAGAAACCTCCACACCTTTGGATATCTCATAGAAGCATAAAAGACCTGTTTAAATAGGCTCAGATGGATCACAATTGGCTTGCTCTATTTAGTTGTAATTGTTGTAACTCTAATTTTCTAGCTACATGCTAGTTTTATAGGGTAATACAATCAACATTAAATAAAAATCAGACTAGTATGTAATCGAAAATAGTATGCAATGATTTTAACTTTAGCATTGACTCCATCAAGGGCAACTAGTCTCTAGTCCTAAATGTATTAAGTTGAACTTCAATGCCACTAAGTCAATTCCTAACAAGGACACCCACTGACTTACATTTTTTCTATCACATCAACTTTCTCTTTTTGACGATTTACAAGTGATTTTTTAGCCAAGGTTAAGTGCCCAACATCTTTTTTTTATATCTTTTATTTTAAAAAATTAACAACAAAATTAAAATTCATTAATAATAAAAACAATACATAATTATTCAAATAAAATTAAAACATTACAATAAAACTGCAAATAAAATGACTAATTAGTGTTGATTCGATCGATGTCAAATTTGTTCCACTAAATCGGCTTTTAGGCTTAGATGAGTTGTTTTATTGTGTAGCTCTCGAATAACTTGTACCGTTTCTTCATGCGTTTTTATGGGATCATCATCACGATGTTGCCCCTCTTAATAAAATCTGAGAGAGATGGCCTGCTCTTTGTCTTTTATAATCATATTATGTAATACGACGCAAGTGTACATTATATCCTTTATTTTACTTAGCGTCACCCTCGAGACAGTTGTTTAATTATCTTTCACTTTCTCTTTAAAACACCAAACGCTCGTTCCACATCATTTCGTGCTGCTTTGTGCGCGGTCTTATAGATTATTCGTATGTGATCATTCTACCCCGGATTTGAAATAGACTTTATAAGAACGGACCATTCCGAATATATTCCGTCAATAAGATAATATCCCCTTTTATATATAGGCCACTTCATTAGCCACAAATGGAACTTCCGGTTCTCTCCCGGATTTGAGATCATTGAAAAATAAAGGATTGCCGTAAAACGTTTACGTCGTTGTTCATTCCAGAGACACCAAATAACGCATGCCAAATCCATAAGTCTTGGGAGGCATTCGCTTCCAATAAAATGAAAAAATCTGATCCGTGATCACCCCTACAAAATTGAGCTCTAAATGCATTAAGGCAATTCTCCTACGGTCAATCTGTATAATCAATGCTTCCTATCATCACAGTAAACTCATGCTTTTGTTGGTGATGAGCATAAAGTTTTTCCATGTCAGTATATGTCGGCTGCCGCAAATACTCACGTCCATATAACTTCATTACAGAATTACAGAAATGTACGAGATTGTCACGGGCAGTTGTCGCGCCCATTTGCACGATGTCGTACGCCATTTGACGAATTACGAAAGTACACTTCACCAATGCGAAAATACCAATTCTTCCCGCACAATCAGGACGTACTTGAAAATAATGGTAATTGTTTAAGTAATTTACCGTTCTAGAGGAAATAGGAGAGTTCCCCGCTTCTAGAAGAGTAATCCACCTAAATATCTGAAAGTAAGACAGAAAACCCGTTAGCTCGCCCCGGGTGTTGACCCAGGACCAAGCTCGGGCGTGAAAGTAAGTACTTTTGTAAGAGCCGAAGGGGCTATGAGTAATAAATGTGTGTGTGGTGAAATTAATGCCGCCCTTCAAGTAGTAATGCTTGGGTATTTATACTACTTGAAGTACTGTTTAGAAATACTGTTCTTGACACCTTGGGAATGAAGGAGACGACCTATGCCTAGCCTTTGCCTTGGGTGTCGGTACTCCTTGGAGACATCGCTCCTTAATTCCCGGGATAGTGATGTTGCATAAGTGTTTGTTATTGTCCAACGGTTTAAAGAGGTGTCCCTCTTTATCGAGTCTAACGTTTTGTCTTCTTTCGGGTTGATGTAGTGGGCCCGTCCGGACCCGTCCGACCCGTTCGGACATGGGGCCCGTCCAGTATCTACGCGGACAGTAATGATCGGTTATTTCTTGAACAATGCGTGTGAATAGCCTTTGGCTCATTCAAAACCGCTTACGAAATTTTGCTTCGTCATATTGTGGATGTGCGGAAAAGTAAGCCGCCACTAAACAATCGTGAGCACCATAACGATCTCTTTCTACTTGGTTTCGTCTTTTTTTTGGTTTAGAGGCTTGAATTGCCGCACTACAGGCCTCCGTATACAACACAAACTCACTATTAACTTCATCTTCATCGTCCGAGGAGGAATACAAAAATAGATAGTAAGACATTTTGTAGACCATATGTGTAAAAGTATATAAAGAGTATGTGATTGAAAGAGTATAAAAATGAAGAAGTAATATGATATTTATAGGATAAAAAGTTTATAGTTTTTAAAATAAAAAAGTTTTTCTATTTAAATAGCCAAACAGCTATTTTCCTTTGCAAATGAATCGATCGTTCCTACGACTAACATACTCAATTTTTCTTGGTCGACCGACTGGCGACTCACAACCCACAATGAGGCGACCAACTGACGAAGGGGGTTGACCACAATGACGACCGAGTCATTGTGAGTTTGTGACTAGCCTAACCTTCAACAACAATGACTAATGATCTTGGCGACCATTAGACTTCGGTTCTAAAGGGTTTAAATACGTGGGATACTCTAACCTCATGCACCTTTTTGGATGCCGACAATAATATAATTCCATAATAAAACATATATTCACAATTTTCATGCTATATTTTAACAATTACAAAGTTAAGTGATAGTTCGTACCGATTTTAATTATAGCTTTAATAATTAGAACCAAAACGTTACACCTGCTAAAAAACAACAAAAATATGACTGAGTATGCATCATATATAGTCAAGTTTTATAGTCGTATTGTCCATGGTTTTGTACATTCGTACGTACTTCAAATTGTCTTGATAGTGACATAGATGGATTATATGAGTAGATGCGTATTTTTAGGATGTTACAAAAAGAAGTGGATAGAAAAAGGAGGTGAAATGACAATACATAGAGGAAAAAGACTCGCATATATACATGCAGCAAGATATTCAACACCAGACGACGGGGCCACTATTTTCATCCTCAGAATCTTGTCCTAAGTTCATATACTATCTTTCAAATGCAATTAAACACTATCAAGAAGATAAAAATACTATATAATGACTCTAAATGGTAGTTTCGACCAATAGGACAAAGGTTTTAGCTGTACAATAGCAGCGTACTTTCTTAAATGTTTCGTTTTAGTACGTGAACTTTTTTTGTTCCACTTAATGTAACGAACTTTCAAGTTTTGTGTTAATTTGCACCAACCTTGACTGGCAAAAAAAGTTATAAAACCGGAAAAAAACCTACGTGGCATATTTAATACTTTCTCTAATGTTCCGTTTTGGTACGTGAACTTTTTTCTAATATTCCGTTTTGGTACGTGAACTTTTTATATACACGTTTTTATACACACATTTTTATACACACATTTTTATACTCACGTTTTTCTTTTAATCAAAATTAGGGGCCCACTTTTTATGCACTCCTCACATTGAATACAACTTTACCTATCATGTTGAGTATAAAAATGTGTATAAAAATGTGTAGCAAAATGTGTATAAAATGCGTGTATAAAAACTTATATAAAAATGTGTATAAAAATATTTGTATAAAAATATGTGTATTGTGTATAAAAAAATATATTTAAAATGTGTATAAAAATATATGTATAAAAATGTGTATAAAAATATGTGTATATAAACGTGTATAAAAATATGTGTATAAAATGCGTGTAAAAAAATGTATGTATAAAATGTGTATAAAAACGTGCGTATAAAAACGTGTGTAAAAATATGTGTATAAAAATATGTGTTTATAAATATTTGTATAAAAACGTGTATAAAAATGTGTGTATAAAACGTGTGTATAAAAATGTGTGTATAAAAATGCTTGTATAAAAATATTTGTATAAAAATGTGTATATAAAAACGTGTATAAATTTAAAAAATAATTAAAAAAAAAATAAACAACCGTTAGTATAAAGGACTAACGTTGCAAACGTTCATTGGCTAAAAAGCCTAACGTTGCAAACGTTCGTTAAGTGGAACAAAAATATAGCTGGTTCCGGTAAAACAAGTTTGATGGTGCAAATTAACACAAAACTTAAAAGTTCGTTACATTAAGTGGATCAAAAAAAATTCACGTACCAAAACGAAACAATAAAGAAAGTACGTTGCTATTGTACGGCAAGATTTGCTCGGAACTCACAAAACCCCTAACCACTTAAGGATAATTACCCTGTAGAAAGCATATAAACGGGTGTAAGCCAGACAATGACCATAACCACCGAAATGAAACCTGCGCGAGCTTAAACTAAGCAGGTCGACGATCGTTTGATACCAATGGTAATTAATACATTTTGTGTAAGCTTACAAAATTTGTGTAAGCTTAAACTAAGCATATTGTAAGTTAATCTAAGCTTACACAAAAATAAATTACAAAATTTGTTTAAATCTATTCAAGCATATTTTTATAAAAATATTTAGGTTTAGACTAAGCAGGTCGACGATCGTTTTATACGAGTGGATAAAAAGACCTAGATTCCCCTCCTAAGCCCTTCTCAATGTAAAAATCTCAAATGGGATATGGTGCTTCCAGGTTGATTTAACATTAATTCTTGGCAATTTGACTTAAACGAGGTTTGTATTTTTTTAAAATGTTTGAAAAAAAAAGTAGAAAAAAGGGGGTCGGGCCGGGTCAAGCCGGGTTTTCCGTCGGGTCAACCCAAGCACTTAATGAGGTGCATTTAATGATGAGCATCCCGCTCTTTAATATATAATAGTAATAGGCTGCAACCAAGAAAAACACGGATAAAGTAGATATTGACAAGTTTTAGTTAGACTACCCGTAATAACGCAACGAAGACCGAGTCGTGAGCCATGGAGGATGTTAATACAAATAATTGAATAGAAACATTATTTTTATTTAACGATTTTTTACGTTTTGTTAATGACAAATATAAAACGTTATAAGTAGAAAATTGAAGTAAAATGGTTTTAGAGATAGTTATCATTTAACGTAAATAACGTAAGGTATGTACATGAACCTCTAAAACTTGCATAATGATCAAAGTAAGTTTTATTATTCACATTGCATAAGACTCTTGCATCATTTTATTAAACCTAAATATTTTTATAAACTTACACAAAAGTTTTATTTACCTTGTTTAAACAAATTACTCTCATTTAAACAAAATGTGTTAATCTCACATGTGATCAACTAGGTAGAATCTTCCCCTTTGAGAATAAATTCAAATGTAATCTTGCATAAAAATGAGGATTAACCATTTTGGCAAAAATCCAAGGCCAAATAAGAAGACATCAAAAGGATTTTTACATGAAGCACAGATTAGCTTTTTTTAAGATGTTAAGTGTTTAGAAATTAAGGTAAGCATCTTACCACTTTAGCCAAGAATTTTCCCATGCATCATTAGAGAGGAAATATTAAAAAAAACATGAATGACCTTTCAAAACGGACATAAAATAGGTTTTCACAGATCGGACATATCTTTCAAGGGTGCTACTATTGGTACCCCCTTGGCCCACCAAAAAGTACCAAAAGGGTATAAAAGATTCTTTTTGTACCCCCCTTTTACAGTGCAACGCAGTTTTTTATCAGTTTCTGTTCCGTAATTTTTGACAGTTTCATACTTTTGACCTGTTAAACTTTATATTTTTCGTTCCGTTTTTTCCGTGTCACAGTTTTATAACATATACAAAATTATAAAAATAAAAAATAAAATAAAATACAAAAAAAAACCGAAAAAAACCCGGGGAGGTACAAATGGTGATTTAGGGGGGTTACATGTATCATCACCCATCTTTCAAATTGTACTGATCTTTAAAAGATCTTTCCCAGGTTCGTAGGTTACGAATTCAACCATACACTTTGCCTATTT
>BQNB010196454.1:0-11287 GCA_026074375.1 Tanacetum coccineum | reverse complement strand
TTTGAATGACGGTTGGGAATGTACACATCCACCACCACACCATACGTTTGACATATATTCCAAAGATCAGCAGAGGTTGAATTATCCGGGAAGTTTGTCACAAAAATGGATTTGGAGATGGTGCGAGTGAGATCAGCATTCGAATGAACCTTGACTAAATCGTCCTCTTTAGTTTTGTAGCCACGATTCTTTCTCGTAACCTCAGTCCAATCGTCCTCTTTGGATCTGCGAGTCCCCATTAGGATCTTTGGATTGAAGGGAGATCCAGAAAAAACAATATAGATGCTGATGGCGCAAGGATTGGATAAAACAAAAACGGGGATCTAAAAACTACCACAAACCCTTTGGATCTAATCGCTTCTTTCCGAAGAATCGTCGAGCCGAATAATAACATGTAAGAAACAATCCATTATAATTAATATAATCAGATAATAATAATCAAAGGATCATACAATTACAGATCTTTATGCAGCGAATGGATCTCGACAAAGAATTGAGGAACAATTAGATCATAGGGTTAATTGAAGAAATCAAACAAAAATCCCCAATGCGAAAAAGAAAAAAAATATATTATTTGGATCTGAAGAGTTAATCGATATAATCGATACAAGGATCAATTAAATCGTTTGATTATGGTTAATCAATTAGATCATGAGGTTAATCGATATAATCGATCGATTATTGTTGACAACATATGGATCGACTTAACAAAGAGATGGTTACCAAAACGATTAGTAAGATAATTAAAAGAATAGAACACCACTTTTTAATCAATATACACGAACTCCCTTATGTCGTCCTTTTAAGATGCTATTAACCCAAATTCAAATATGTTGCTCGTTTGCCCGCCATCTTATTGTAAACGTTGATTTGATGTTAGTTATAAAAAAAATTAACCCAACATATAAACCAAAACGTTTCATTAGTGAGTGAGTGTCAAAATTGTGTATAGGATTGTAACAATTTCGAGCTGCTTATCAATATTTCAATATTTATGTGTGTCGAAATTAAGGTGTTTTTTGTGCAAAAGTTATATATTATGGGATGGTGTATCTTAGTCATTGAAGGTAGCGTGACATATATGCAGAAATGTTACAATGCATTTTGAGCCCATATATTAGTATTATACGAGCTTGCATATATTGACCCTTATAAAATAAAAGCAAGCAATAAAATAAAACTTCAGTAAACATTTTGAACATACAGATTAGACTCAAACGTTGCCCACACATAACAAAAACATTTTTTTTAACATAAAATTATACCTTAACCTAATACAAACTAGACAAATTTCTCATTCTTGCGAACACAACAATTGAACAATAACAGATTTATATAATTGAAAAATGAATCTTTTTAATTTGGGGCCGTTTTATGTTGGATTTAGGCAATGTTTTTAGTGTTGGAAAAAGATACCAACAAATCTGACTCAAAGTAATCACACACGTGACCTCAAACGTTACATTCTATTAATTAACGAATACACAAAAAGAAATGTACAAACTAGCATCCACTCGTCTCTATTTATAGATGAAGGGGGTAAAATTCCTATTGAATATGATTTCATATGACGTTTACATGCTTGGCTTGCAAGCCAAACAACTAGTTTCCTAATCTAAGTACAATCCTAAACTCTATTTAAACTGAATACAATTAAACCCTTATTATTGTCTAACCCTCCTAAGTATTGCTACTAAGAGGGTGTTTAAGATTGCTTATTAAAAAAATAAATTAGATATTATATTTGAGAACGGATAATTAGATGTTACAAAAAGTCATTGGGGGAAAAAGATAAAAGTGTTTGGATTTAGATTATCACTCCGTTTATTAAGTTTTTTTAGTGTTCAGCTAATTAGATTATTCCATAACTTAGTGCATAAATTGACGAAAATAGACATTACATAATTGAGTTATTGAAAAATTATGAAATATTATGTTCTTCATCATAAATTTAGCATATAACATTTTTAATTATTTTTTAAATTCACAAATTTATAATAACCGGTAATAATATACAAATTACTAGCATCCGCCAGTAAAAGTATACAAACAAGCATGATTACCCGCGCGTTACTGCGGAGCGTTATTTTTTTTTATTTTAAAAAAAAAAAAATAATATATATTTATATATATATAATATATATAATATATATATTATATATATATATATATATATATATATATATATATATATATATATATATATTGGCTTAGCGTAGGGCGGTTTTTAATTACATAAGAGCTGGACCTTCCGCGCGGTGCGGCGAGGCTTGTTTTTATGCGATTTGATTACGTAGGCCGCGCGTTGCCGCGGGGCATAATTTTTCGCGAATTTGTTTCGAATGAATATTGAGTGGAAATTTGTCCACGCGTTGCGACGGGACTGACTCGTATGTAAAACAGGTTTTTTATTTCATTGACCATTTTTTTTAAATCACGAAATATTAAACTTAACATTTTTCTATAAAATCGTACGTATGTCAGAAACATTGCAATATTGGGCTTGTTTTGTTCGCAATTCGAAGATCTTTCCGCGGGTATTTTTTTATCTGAGTGAATCGGTGGATACGTATTATATATTTGACAAATACAGTTTATTATATAAAAAAATCGTAAATAGTTAAAAGTCGAGGGTATGTTTTGTAAATTTTCTTTTTTGTTTTATTTATATTAAACTTTAACATTTTTTATAAAATCGTGCGTATGTCGGAAGCATTGCAATATTGAGTCGTTTTGTTCGCAATACGAAGATCTTTTCGTCATTTGGAGATATAGTGTTTGGATTAGATTATCATCAGATAATAAGTTTTTTTAGTGTTCAGCTAATTAGATTATTCAATAACTTAGTACATAAATGACGAAAATAGACATTTAAATAATTGAGTTATTGAAAAATTATGTAACATTATGTTCTTCATCATAAATTTAGCATATAACATTTTTAATTATTTTTTAGATTTTCAAATTTATAATAACCCGTAATAATATACAAATTACTAGCACCCGCCAGTAAAAGTATACAAATTACTAGCATCCATCTTACAAATTATTTTTTAGATTTTCAAATTTATAAAACTTTCAAATTTACACCATCTTATCTTCATCTAACCTACAACACTCATTGTTGTAAAACTCGCAATCACATTCTTCAAAAACACTATTTTCTCATAAAACCTTCCCAACAATCATCAAATCATTACGACAAAAAGATACAAAAATCACAAACTCCATCGTCGCATGCCCCCATCATTCCAAAGATTCGAAGTTTCACACATGTAAGATCTGTTTTATTGTTGGTTGTAAACTAGGTTGTTTAGAAGAAAATAACAATATATTGAGAGGGTGTTTCGGTAATTTGTCAACGGGGTTTATAATCACGTTTCAAACAAACAGGGGTGGTGGCCACAAAACTGTGTTTTGAAAGTGGTAAAACGCGGAAAAATCAATCATCTCAACTTCCTATCCAAACACTCATTACTAACTTATTGTGTTTCCAATTCTCAATAAGTAGATAAGCATCTTCATAACGCACTCCAAAACACCCCCTAACATATAACAATTTCCATACTTAGGCATTAATGAGACTCAACATCTTCATCTAATGTTCGAATCGAAAACCGAAAACCGGACCTTGTACTTTATTAATTTCTCGAGTTTAGTTTCCTTGGACCTCATTTTCTTCCTTCCAACAACATTATCCTTTACACCCTCTTGACCACGTACTCCGGTTACCATCATGTCTGCCCCACCTTTATACCAACGTGTACCTTTCCGTACTCCTTTATCAAAAAGTCCGTGTTTGCCTCTGCTTCAAGATGCTTGTCCTCCGATCGTCTTTGAGCCACTACAGCGTCATCGCTAATTACCTCAAAAACATCAGCTTCACGATTCCCTTGAGCTCCCTGCAATTCCACCTTAAACCAAACACTTTGAACATGTACTCCATGGACTCATGTTTTAACACTAGAACCAAGTTGCTTGAACCCAACTTATTTTGAACCACCATGCTTTTATACACCATTCTTCTTTAAACTTGCTACAAACCTTGTCAAGTTTCCTTTTAACCAATTTTACCAATAAGTCTCACAAGTCATGTGCTAAACCTGCTTTCTTGTAATAATTGATCTACTAACCTTTAGAAAACCCTAAAGATTCGATCTTTCTACCTCAAGTCTACAACCTTGATATACCTTGTGCTCCAAGTAATCACTTTTCTTGAATCTCAAGACAAAGCTAAAACTTACTTGTCTTCCAAGAACCGCCAAGACTTTAATTCCAAAAAACCCGCGAACACCTTATAACTTCAACAAGCAAGATTACCCGCGCGTTGCTGCGGACGTTAATTTTTCGCGCGTTGTTACGGGACGTTAATTTTTTATTTTTATTTATTTATTTATTTTTATTTGTTTTTTCGAGCGTTTTTTTTATGTTTAATAGTGTAAGTTTATTTTTTCTTGCACGTTACTGCGGGGCGTTAATTTTTCGTGCGTTGTTGCGTGTCATTAATTCTTTTTTTTTGTCCGGTACAACTCTAGGTATAAGGACAGTAAAAACCGGTGTAATTAACTTCACGTCAGTACGATATCGAAATCAGCACCGAATCACATGTTATCTTCACTCGTTAATTAGAAACTGATTAAAGTAAAAAAATCATTGTCATTGAGATGACAGATGAACGCTATACACCAAAAATGATTTTGCGATACCTAGCTGGTGCTCTTTAATAGGTACCAAAACGTTTAGTCAGATATTTAATAGGAAAATAATATATTACTACTGAATGATTACCAAAATGTATACATGGACATGCATGTTCATTTCCTAGGAAAATAACGTAGGTCGTATGAATTGATACTCTTGTAAAAGTTATATTAATGGATTATCGATGTATGTTTCAAGATTTCTGCGTGTCAAAATTAAAGAGTTTTTGTCCAAAAGTTATACGATATTTAGAATATAGCGTCGCATAATATTTAAATGTAGCGTGACAGATATTTTTACATGTTACCATACATTTAGAGCTAATTCAAGCAATCAATAGAATAAAACTTTAGTTAATTTAGAGCATACACACATAATAACCTAATTCAAAGTTACCATTCACTACATGCAATGGCTTTCTTGCTTAAGCATAATCACATAAACAAACAAGTTTATTTACTAATGTTGCATAAAACTCACACTACTAACAATGCATGGTTGCTTGCGTAGCATCCCACGTGGTCACCGGTCTGCTGATGCGGCTGATGTCCCCTCTTCCTCTTCACAAGACGATGGAGGTGGTACCAACCTATCTTGCTTTGTGACTTTGGCTAGGCACAGCTTACTTTCACTTCTGATGTATTTGAATTCACATTTGTCTCCTTCGGATAATTCATTATATCGACGAAATTCACACCACCCGGTTGACAAATAGTAGCGTTCAGTCCAGAATGATGTATCCAAGCGAATTCCCATCCCCGCACTCTTTTCCAGCAAGATTCTTCATCATGATGGTACCTTCACGATCAATTCCGGGCAACCCCACAAAGTTCTCGGGCAGCCGCTAATAACATCAACATACAAGTATGTTAACTTACTTTAGAAGCTGAAGGTGTTGGTTTGTGTAAAGTGTATCTAATCCTCAGTGGTTTATTTAGAAAATGTAACAATAATTTATTTCTAACATTATTTAACATAATCATTTTATGAAATTTATACAATATGTTACCTGCAAACTCGAGTGATTCCTAACCAATTATCCAACTCTTTAACATAATCATGTTAATGAAATATATATAAAATGTACTATGTAATTACTTATCATAAATCTTACCAAAACCGCTTTGTGCGACTTAGCAATAATCGACACAAAAGAAGGATCATCGCCATCATGGTTGCCACTTTTATGTTCAATGTGGTTTCTTGCGGTTAAAAACTTTTCACACCCATTCGGATTATAAATCTTCATTTTGAAGGTTGTATCATTAACAAGCTCAAAGATTAGAAAATCCGCAATTCCCAATTGAGCATCTTTAGCAACCTTGCTCCATCCGTTTGCAAAACAATAACTTTCGCCAATTTTCTTGATCTTTAATTTCCACACATACCCTCCATTTGCCGATCGGATTACTGGGTCTTTTGGGATATTGTTTTTCAAGTACTCTGTGACAAAAGCAGACGGTAATGGCTGCAAAAACAAACCGTTTCATGAATAAATATAAAAACAAAAACAAAAGACCCTTAAAAACACATTAAGTGTGTGCGAAGATGACGAGAAGTACCAAGTGAGGACTAGCTGGATCAAGCAAGACTTTGAAACATGAAGGAGCCATAATAATGTGAATATGAGTTTTCGTTTAATGCACCTTGCAACACCTTTTCAGTGGATGTAAACTAAAATGAACATCATATCCTTATACCCCTATAATAATGTGAGTGTGAGTTTAGGTTTAACAAAAGCATTAGTAGCATACGCAAAAACAAAATAGTTGGTCCCCCCATGTAAAGCTAAAATAGAAGTAGATACTATAATTAGAGTAATGAAACTTTAATTATAAGGGCTAAAACAAGATTGTATTTAACCATACTTATATTTCACTTTCCACATATATCTAAAGGATCTTTTAAAGTGTATTTAACCATACTTATATTTCACTTTCCACATATATCTAAAGGATCTTTTGAAGTGTTTGATACAAATAAGGTTTGCTTCCAATCCATGGAAACTTTTTTTTTTAATCAATACAGTAGAACATGACAAACATTTCCATTATAAGGTATTTTTTCATTTTCACATTTAGATTTATAATGTATGCCTGTGATATGATCGAAATTTACATAAGCAACCATACAACAAAACAGTTTGTACAGGACGCGTTAGTGTCCTCTTTGATGAGTTTATAGGACCTTTAGCCTAATAGGACCTATAGTATAATTGTCACATAAGAAGGCGTTGTAATAGGTGTACAGTGTTTTTAGGACACTTATAAGCATCCTAATAAACACCATCATAATAGAACAAATTATGTAGTCCCATAATAATATCTTATATGACACAAATGGTATCGTAATAAACAGCCTAATAGGACGACTTTAAGTGTCCTAATATAAATTTAATTTCTTAGATGTATTTAGACACCTTAATGGGTCCTAAAAAATGTTTCCAATAATTAAATTATATTTTGCAAAAACTCATATTTTGGTACAAATATAAATGCATCCTAATACGAAAATCCTCATTTATAGCTTTTTATGACCAAATTTTGTGTCGTAAAATAATTAAATGTACCCAATATGCAATATCTTACGTCCTATAAACATGATTACTAACACCAATAGCATCCTAAAAGGTCAAGTCATAGAAACAAACATTATTAAAAAAAAATTGAGACAATTAATGAGCCTAAAATTGTAAGATTAAAAAACATGGCATTACCATAACAAAATGTCTTAGCCTCAATAGCTTAACATCTAAAATAGAGTATTGTAAATTTTGTTACATGGTAATTCAACAATAACAAAAAAAATAGAATAGTCTCGATTCATCATCCTCATACACCACCTACAATTAAACAACACATAAGAATAATGCTCAGTGAAAAGAACTCACAATATTTATATGTAACAACTTAAACAAAGTTGACATACCAAAGCAAAAAGGGCAAGATGATGCCATAGTTTCCCCCATAGCATCTTCATTTGTGACAATCCACATCATATCTTTTGGGTCTAGAACATTTACCTCACAAGTTTTGTCCGATCATTAAGCCGCAAACTAGCTCATTTGGATGTAAGCTCTTGATCCACCTTTTCGCTAAAATCCTCAGAGAGTTTAAAATGCATCTAAAGTAAGTGTCAACACTTGCAACAAGAAAGAAATGGTCATAAGTCCTGAAAGATTTTAATATCTAGTCTTAGAACCTGAGGGAAGATCAAACTCATTGTACAAAAAGTAAACAATACTTGAAGCCAATAAATATTGTAATAATTAATTGAACCATATAAACAAGTCAAATTTGACGACATACCTTTACATTATCAATATAAGTTAGGCCTAGGCCTAGCAAAACTACATCTTCATCTTCTTGACTAGTGCATCATGCCAAATTCTGTTGCTATCTCCATTGCCCATCCTCCATGGCATTGGCACAATATAAAGAAGTTGTTGAATATTTATAAAAATGTTACCTTGCACATTAAAAGTGTTTTTATACTATCTTACATTTATAATTTATGTTTAAGACATAAAGTCAAGAAAGTATTTACAACTCATATCTACATACTTCCAAGTTCCAACTAAATACCCAAAAAACAATGTTACTATGCTAGCAAACTGGACTGATCTATAAGTAACTTTAACCATGTTCAACAAAAGCAATAGCCTATGTTCCGTAATTTATCACATATTCACTAAACGGTAACTCTACTGTAACCAATTAGTCAAAAATTACTTCTTTCTTAGTGCCATGTTTACTAACTAGTCAACATTCTTGTATTGGGCCTCTAACAACAGAAATTCTGAAAGGTGCGCTTGCCACTAGCCTTTTCTTCCTATACTTTTTTATCTTTTCATATTTTGTTGTTTGCCTGAATATTATTAAAGTAAAGCCATACTAATCTAACAACCAAATCTCATCTTCACCATGTCTAGTTTTAAGGCTTGAACCATCTTCTTTTTCCCCTGTTTTGCTTTGTTTGTTGTAATGTACTTTTTATCAACATGTTTATTTATTTTCTCCTATTTGTTGTAATGTACTAATCTATAAATAAACATGACTTGAACCATCTTCTTTTTTCCCATGTTTTCATTACTTTTTTTTCAATCACTCTATGTAGTAAAAAGAAACAATCTGAATAATCATCTAAACAAGGGGTATACACAATAGGAGGATGGGGTGTTCAATCTAATAGCACTCTGTTGTTAAACAAAAATCATGAACAATGAACTATTTATATGTGCATGCCAAAATGCAAGCTTAGTTACAAGTACAGTAGGTTTAATGGCAAATACATATATATCAACAATAGTGGTAAACATAAAAAAAAGACCAATATGCAAATAAGCATTAGAAACATTTAATATTCAGTAGATATAGTGTTATATACATTTAAAATATGATCATGTCATAATCTTATTAGTTATTTTTAGCAAATAAGCGATCAAACAATCGTGTAGATAAGATTCATGTATGTGATTTGTCGTGAACCCAACAAGCAAGATAAACCCCATAACATGGTAATGAATAACTCAATCTTAAAATAAAAAGGCAAAAAAACATATGATAGCATATTCGTATTCAGACTAATGATCATGAGTCATATTGACAACAAAATGTAAAAGGAAGTTGATATCTAACATGTAATGCAGAGAAATAGTACTTTCATCACGGTTCATTAGTCACGAGTCATTTAATCAATATTAGCAATTGACTGCACAAATCATAAAGAATCAAACATAATTAATCAAAGAACAGAAAACTAAGGTTTCAATATTTTGAAAATTATGATACGCCATGATCTCTATCAAGTTTAGGATAAAATCACATAGTACAATCATACAAATAATGCTTAAACAATTGGTAGAAGAATGTGAAAGAGGATTTACCTTGATTTTGCTGGTGTAATTGTGTGTCGAAAGATTGATAAGAGGAGAAAAAAAAAGCAGATCTAAAATAATTAGGGAAAATGGTGAGATGGGGTTTGCTTTGTTACCCAAGGGGTGGGATATAAAATAATTGGGGGGGGGGGGGAGGGGGGGCGAAATGGGGGCGGGATATTAAAATTTTGGGTGAAAGGATGGGGGAAAGTGAAGATATATTTTGTCTCATCAAAATAATACGTATGTGTAAATAATGATGGTATTTTAATTATTTTTAATAACTCAATTTTTATAACACTTAGTTTTAGATTTATAATGAGTAATTTTATATATATTATAAATTATAAGTGAACTTTTTTTATTAGATCTATGATGCAATCAAGTCAATTATAACATACTTCATTTGTTTCAAATTAAATGTTCACTTTCACTTTTTAAAGTCTTTCATTTTACAACTTTAACTTTAAATATTTTTGTTTGTGTTATGTAAAACTTGATGCAAAATATATGAATTAATTAAGTTTTAAATGTATTTTTTATTGATATAATTTTCATCAAGTATTACATAACAAAAAAAAAATTGAGGTCAAAGTTAAAAAAGAAAGACTTCAAAAATCAAAAGTGGACATTTAATATGGAACAGCTGGAGTAATATTTATTATTATGCATGGCATTTTTGCCAAGCGATCCACGCAAAGTTGAGTTTTGATCGTCATACAAATCAAATCACGTAAAGATTTTTCATTTTGAAAAGTTTGTGTAGCCGCTATATGTTTGTATTCCCAAATGTAATACGAACTTGTCAAGCTTGGCTTTATTATAAAACTGAATGATAAAAAACTTTAATGGACTATGAAACTCAATGATGAAAACTTCACTTGAGTTCAACCGAGCTTTGATTTTCATGTTTGAAGTTGAGTGCAACGAGTTAAAGGACATTTTCAACCTAAATTGTCGAAGTGTGGTGTAGCTTTTAAAATATTGTAAATAATTAGTACCACAACGTAACATTAGTATAAATCTACATTATAATTTTGAGTTTGTAGTGTACAGTAATAATGTATATCAAATGTGTTACAACTCATATACATTAGGTGTCCCATAAGGTCAAATACAATATATAAGACACCAACGAACTAGTACTCAATAAAAATTGTGATAATAAGACTAAAATATCAAGTGTCGTATCAAGTTTCTTTCATAATAAAATCAAAGTAAATAAATGTCCCATAAAACTTATTTAGTACGACATGTATATTAAGTACCCTATTAAAAAAATTATTATACGACCAAACCATACAAGTGTCCTATAAAATCAAATCTAATAGGATGCATAAACCTGTGTGTATTAGATTAAATATAATATGACCTCTACGGCTTAGAGTCCTATAAAACTTAAGATGATAGGACCTAAATAGCAAGTGTTGTATTATGTTATATCATAACGAGACTAAAATAAGTAAGTGTCGTATAAAACTCATCTAATAAGACCAATACATGAAATGTCCTATTAGGTTCCATGATAATAGGACTCATAAACTAACTCGTCGTATTAGATGAGTTTTTAGGACGCTGCTTAAAAAAGCATCGCAGAAAAGGGTCCTAAAAGTCACCTTTTTTTTGTAGTGAACAGTAATATGTTTTGTAAAACAGAAAGATGCAATTCACAAGTCCTTTGTACCACCATGACGAAAAAAGCCACCACCA
>BQNB010196452.1:0-11287 GCA_026074375.1 Tanacetum coccineum | reverse complement strand
TCCAAAGTCCTTGTAATTAGTCCTTGAAGTTTGTTTGTCTTGCTGTTATGTTTTGATTAAACGGTGATTAATAGATTCCAAATTCGGTCAAATTCCGGGAAATTAGGGTTTCAAAACATGGTTTTTCAATGGACAAAACGCAATGACTTTAGTCAAAACGCAACTTAGTCTTGATCAAAACGCAATGACATTCATTTAGCAAAACGCAATGACTATCTTGGCAAAACGCAATGGCTTCTATGATCAAAACGCAATGACATTCAATCATTTATCAAAACGCAATGACTATCTTGGCAAAACGCAATGGCTTCTATGATCAAAACGCAATGACTAAAAAAATTAGGCAGAGTAACGTTTAGTCAAAACGCAATGATGGTCTTCAAAACGCAACCTGTGGAGACAAAACGCAACACACAAAAAATATCAAATCGCAGTGACTTGAGAATCAAAACGCAACAACTTGAGATCAAAACGCAGCGACTTGAATCAAAACGCAATGACTTGAGATCAAAACGCAATGACGTAAGATCAAAACGCAGCGACTTGAATCAAAACGCAATGGCTTGAATCAAAACGCAATGTCTTCCAATCAAAACGCAACCAGTACAAATGTCACTTTCAAGTACAGTACTTGTTTGTCTCTATTCTCAAAACGCAACGTCCTTTGTAACCAAAACGCAACGAAGAACAACTCATGTATACTCAAAACGCAACGACGAAAAAGGAAAAAAAATCTTCTAACTTTTATCTAAACCACGAAATAAGTTGTTGAACCTTAATAAGTGATACAAGGGATTGTTCTAAACACAAAAGTACACAACTTTTACCATTTTAGCCACGAAATAAAGATCAAATATGGTTTTAACTTGCGTTTTACATTCGAACCAAAACAAAACAAATAAGAACCCACGAATTTGTACACAATCAAATACTAAACACCCCTTGGCGAGTGATACCACATGTTATCCCACTAGTTTAATCCATTACACAACTATAATCTATACCAAGATGCTAGAAAATAAGATGGAATCTTAGAGAGAGAAAGTAGAGAGAGAAACAAGAAAGAAAGTTAGATTAGAGAAAAATGGGAAGTTACAAGTGATGGGAAAATGCAACCAACACCCTTCACCAAGTGTGGTGAAGGGATATTTATACCCTAGCCTTCTAGTTGGCTCATGGGCTTTCTTAACGGGCCGGGCTTGGCTAAACTTGGGCTTTGAGCCCGAAACACGGACAATATTAGATTACAATCCAAGCCCGTTGAACCCGACTAGCCTATTACAATACAAGACCTAGTTTGACTTTCTAAGACCGATAACATTCTTGTTTGACTTAATATAATTAAGGCTAACAATCTCCCCCAATGTTGAGGTCTCTTTCTTCAAACTTCTCTGTATCACCGATGACATTGAAGATATGACGTTTAACGTTTATGCTTTGCCTTGTTATGGTCTTGTCTTGTTTGTAATGGCTTTGTTCATCCATGCTTTGTGATCTTGATTTTGAGCCTTTATCTTTTTGACTTTGAGTTCTTGAGATCATTATCTTGCATCATCTCCTTGACTTGAATCATCTTGATTTGACTTCCTTGATCAACTTGTGCTCTTGACCAACATGCTCATACTTGTTACATTCTTGTTTGACATATGTGATTATAAGTCTAACAATCTCCCCAATTGATGATTCTTTATTTGACTTTGAGGCTCTTTGATGGTGGGGAAGATTAGAATCAACTATCTTGACGTTGAATGATTGACTTTGAAAGCTTGAGTATTTCATTCTCCCTCCACTCATGGTGAGATCATGCCGCTGTAGAGTGGGGTTTGAGGCGAGCGTTTTCACTAGATCCATGAAGTATGTTGTTTTTCCGTGCCTAGAAGAATCATCCTTCCGGGATCCATGATTGATACAGTCACCTCCTACACTTGAATTATACACCATGAGCAGCCTACTGAGGTCCACCCTTGCCAAGGTCCAACCCAATAGAGATGGGTATTCAAACGGCCAGTGTCGACGCTCGGGGCTCTTAAGGTGTTGTCGGGGGGGTGGGGGCTCCAGTCAACTTTGGTCAAACTTCTCTCCTTTTATTCTAGTTGCGATTTGCTAAGAGCCATACCATTGTGTGTAATTTCGTGCCTAGGTATCAATCACTCTATGTTGTGCATCACTCATACATGTATTATCTATAATATCTTGGCCTAATTTACATTAACTTGTGTGTATTTAGGAATTTCGTACTCACGAATCAACCAAAATCTTGGTTAGTGTTTCGAACTATGTTTTGATTGCTGGGATATCATTAGATTGTATATGTAATGCTTCTTAGATGCCCCATTTGCCTCCCCGATCTCTAGGCTAGATCTTTGTGATTTTCGCAAAAAGAGGTTGACTTTTTAGTCAAAATTGGGTGCGTTTGATGTATAGAAAGGCTGTTAAGTGGTGATATTGTGGTCAATATGCATAATGGATTAGATGTAATGAATAGATTAAGTCATAGATGCATTAAAATGAAAGGTTGAATCTGCGTTATAAGTGGCTCTTGATTGCGTTTTGAGTTCGTATTCATGTTGCGTTTTGGCTTAGAAATTTCTTGGTTGCGTTTTGGGGATTAGATCGTGATTGCGTTTTGAAGATTTGATTCTTGATTGCATTTTGGTATTCCTGTCATGATTGCGTTTTGATGATATTATATGTGGTTGCGTTTTGCTTGCATGTTCTGTTGCGTTTTTGATTATATGATGCCAAACAGGTTCAAAACGCAATCGTTGCGTTTTGCTTAGAAGAAATTTTTAATATTAAAATATTGAAGCCCTTATTTCGAAATTTTCTAAAATGGTTGCGTTTTGGATATTGTTGAATATAATAATCACTGCGTTTTGATGGTTGCGTCTTGATGATGGCTGCGTTTTGATGGCTGCGTTTTGAGGATTGCGTTTTTGACTTCACTGCGTTTTGAAAATGGCTGCGTTTTGATACTTGCTTATAAATCATTCATTGCGTTTTGAATTTCTAAGTGTTGCTTGCCCATTGCGTTTTGGTGTGATTGCTACTTGCTTGATTTAAATCTTGCATTTTGCTAGTGTAAAAGTGTTCACTGCGTTTTGTCTAGCATTGATTGTAATCTGCCATTGAATCTTGTGTTTAAATCGGTGTGGCTTGTCCTCTCTTTGATGAGTTAACATCCGTTGATTCAAGAGTTGACCAAACTCACTGATTAACACTATAGCATGATCTTAGAGTCCTTCTCTTGGATCGTGTGCATATGTGCTTAACTTTCGAGCATCAGCTCACATCTAACAATCCTTCTCTGCATGTTCGTTCTTCTGTGATTGTAACTGTGCAGAATCAATGGCTGATGCTGAACATGCACCCGCAATGGCACCACCTGTTCGTACTGATGAACAGATCATGCCACGCATACGTTGGGTGCCAATTGGGAAAAGCAACTGCTATCTGAATGAAGAAAAATCTCAACCCAGCCCAATTTACAAGATTGCTGTGGATATTCTCAAGCAAACAAATTTCTTCAGAGCTTTTACAGCTTCATCAACAATACCGGCTATCTATATTCAACAATTCTGGGATACTATTTGCTTTGACAGTAAAGCCGGGAGCTATAAGTGTCAACTGGACGAGCAATGGTTTGATCTCACTAAAGACACACTCAGAGACGCTCTTCAGATCACGCCAGTCGACAACAACCGGGCCTTCTCTCCTCCTCCAACTCCTGATACTCTTGTTGAATTTGTCAATAAGTTGGGGTATCCAAAGGAAGTCATACACTTGTCTAATGTCACCACTAATGACATGTTCCAACCGTGGAGGGCACTCACAACCATTATCAATCTGTGCCTTACGGGAAAGACTTCTGGATTTGAAAGGCCAAGAGCCCCAGTGCTACAAATCCTTTGGGGTGTTGTCAATCGAGCTCACATCGACTATGCTGAAAGGATGTGGGAAGAATTTACTCAATCCATCCACACTTTCACAGAAGACAAAAGGAATTTGGCACAACATACTCTGGGGAAGAAGAAAGCAACTCTTATCCTTATCCCGAGTATCAGGTTCACAAAGTTGATCATATTTCACCTGCAACGGCTGCACAACTTCCACCCAAGACCCGAGTCTCCACTCCACTTGCCTACAGAGGAACCTGTACTAGGTAATCTCAAGTTCAGTGCTAAGGGGACCAAACGGGAAGTCTTTGGGATGACTATACCGAATGAACTCATCAATGACGTCATTCGAGGATCAGACTATTACGATGCTTATCTGGAAAAAGTTGCAAAGCATCAAAGACATCTCGCGGGTGAAGAAGTGAGTGATCCTGAATCTCCTGCACCAAAGCCAGCTAAGCCTACCAAACAAGCAAAACCAAAGGCAACCAAGCAACCAACCGTTTCTAAAACTACAGCCAAGAAGCCTAAGCCTGCACCGGCCAAACCTCAGGAGAAGAAGCGCAAGCCGGTGTCAGAGTCGTCTGAGGCCCCACCACTAGCCAAACGTGCTAAGGCGGGGAAAGTGGTTAAGAAGAGAACTGTTAAGAGTTCTAAGCAGTTGGTAGATGAGTTCGTTGACGAAGGGGTTCCTGCTGCTAAACCCAGGCTTGAAGACACCACAAAGGAGCGATAACTACAAAAGGTTCATAGATGAGAGGCCTTACGATGCTTACCCACTAAAGAGGTCCTCTTCACCTGTGGTATTCAGGGAAACTGATTACTGGGAAACTTCAACCACCTGACAGATTGGTGCGGGAAAGGGGGGGAAAGATGAAAGAGAAAGTAGGTAATGAACAAGCTACCTCAAGTTTCTTCTACACTTCAGACTCCTAGAAAAAGTGCCTGTTGTACAGTATATCTTCAGAGACATACTACCGTACCCATTGAAACAGGAGGGTCATGAAGATGGTCTTCCTCCATTTATGCTGATTCTTGGATTATTCTGGCTAGTAGTGACACGGAGTTGATGAAGAAATGCCTTCATTGGGGAGAAGTGAGGCTAAGACGAAGGCCTGGCTGGGACCAGACCCTGGCAAACTAGTAAGGCCATGCTAGACCAAACTGATGATGTTTTGCTGAATCTCATACCTTTACAACTATTGTGTTTCTCGATGTGGACATCCTTGAACACTTGGATGTTGAGATACTGATGCCTTAGTTAAACCACAACTATGAGCTTATGGATGAAGGATTTCATAGCACTGCATACCTGTGATGTTCACAGAGAATCTCAGCTGACAGTAGATGAACAGATGATTCCGAAGAACCTGTAAGCTTACTCTACAGGGGACGTGTGTTTATCTCCTACACCTAGGGACGTTGTCTTATCTCCAACACCTAACCAAGGACTTCAGCTATGGCGATCAATTCATTGATGATTAACCGTCGGAAGCTAATAATGAGAAAACGACAACAGACACTGAGGCTGAATCAATGGTGTCCGTCATTATTCAGCAAGACACCTTTGTCATCCCTTCTATGATGTCACCGGTGATCGGTCCCATGCCTAGACCTGATTCTCCCAATGTTCATTGGACATTACCAACCACCACAACCACAACCTTAGCAACAACAACAACAACTCTTCCACTACCACCTCAACCACAACAAGGTCCGTTAGATCCCATCATCATCAAGCGTATGGGTGAACTTGAAGAGCTTATCGCTAATCTAGTGGAAGAAAATCAAGCTCTGGAAGCACGTTTAGGCAAGCAGGGGAGCAGGATCAATAAGTTGGAAACTATGGACTTACCCAAAATGATTAAAGAGCAGACAGTGGAGTTTATTGATTCACAGGAGATTGAACGAAAGATTAATGAAACAGTTAAGGAGGTGGTTATCTCATCAGTAAAGCATGCAATGAGAGCTCATCTTCGTGCTTGCTTCAAGGATCTCCTTACGTCTGACATGAAGGAAAGTTTGCTCTAACGCATGTTGGAGGAGAACTATGATAAGGGACATGCTGACCACCGAGTAGCATATGAAGCACTGCAGGACTCTATCAGTCGTGATAAATGTGAGGACTTTGATGTTGATAAGGCTCAGGAGGAAACTAAGAAGAAAAGTAAGCAAGATTCTCTAAAGACTCCGCCTGGGTCGCCACCTTCACCACCACCTCCTCCTCCACCACCGTCAGGCGCATCAGGGGCTTCTGGCACAACTGGAGCCTCCGATTCTGCTCAAGCTCCTCCTCCACCACCTCCATCCTCATCCACTCATTAGGGAGGTCAGTCAACAAGCACCGCGGCCCCAAGTTCCTCAAAGACAGCTGCTTCAGCTGAATACTCTGCTTGGACAACGACTGACACCCAGATTAAGCCTTCAATTACAACGATTCCTGATGATCTTTATATGGATGATGAAACCACTGCAGATGAACAAGCATATTCTAGTGGTGAAGAGGTAGGACGTGATCATATTCCTACAGTCAACCTGAGGCAGAGTTGGTGGAAACCTCTCACTGAAGATCGACCTGCTTCTCCGAAACCTGCCTGGACCATACCGTCATCTGATTTGCCTGTACCAACTAACAACTGGGCCTCTGCTCTGAAGACTACATATGTACCTCCACCAGAGAACTCATTACTTGCTCAGACCGGTGATATCGCGACATTTATAGATTGGTATTGTAAACGACAAGGAATCTCTGAACTCACTCCTAAAGACCTGGAAGGCCCTGCATATGAAATTGTCAAAGTCTTTCATCCCGATGTAGTTCATCTCCAGTTCCAGATGGAAGAATGCCACAAGCTTCTCACCGATAAAGTGGATGATGCAATTCTAAAGTACAATGTTAGCAAGCCACTTCCACTTGGTGGTGAACCAGGTCATATTACCATCCAATCTGACTTCTTCTTCAACAAAGATCTGGAGTATCTTCGATACGGTCGCAAGATTGGCAGACCAGCCTTGTCTATCTCAAAGATGAAGGCGGCTTTCTATCCAGATGTCGGCTTAGAGCAACTGGTACCTGATCAGTTCTGGATTGAAGAGGAGTGCAAGTATGACATCGCTGCGATGTATGGAATCTCTCACTGGTGGTTTCAAAGACAACGATTCTACATTGACAGATTCTCTTCTGAAGGAGACCGCAGAGCCGTCCGAACTCACATGCGTATCTTAAGTGTCGTCCGAATCGAAGTCTTCTCACTGTATGGGTACAATTACATGAAGAAGATCATCCTTCGTCGAGCTGATCTCAAAGAATATGTCATCGCGGAAAGGGATTTCAAATATATGTACCCTAGTGACTTTGAAGATCTGTACTTGTTAAATCTTCAAGGTCACTTGAACCATCTTTCTCCCGATGACAAAAAGGTTCTCACTACTGCGGCGGTCATCTCTGGACAAGAAACATGGTTAACCGACAACGCGTAGAAGACTTTCAGCTGGGATTGAGAGTTACAAGACTGCATGTTTTAAATCACACAAACCTCGGATGGAATGCCACCGGATTTGAGTTTCAAGCATGATAACACAGTCATAAGACTCTCCAAGGGCAGTTACATCGGAGACAGATACCGGGAGGAGATGATTCTGAGGTTCAATTGAGAACTACAAGTATCAGTGATGGTACTACTACAACAGATCGATGAAGCGCTGCGGACAACCTGAGTCAAAGAGTACAGAGTCAACCGGACAAATCCAGGATGAATACAAGATTTTGGACGAAGAATACGATTGTCAGAAGCAAGGAGTTCATAGTTCGCTACCAGAAACGGCTAAAGAACACGACGTAATCTTCCGGAATCTGGAGAGCTTTGTTGGTGGACGGATTTCGAGAAGGCGACAACCGGTTACAGAAGAGGAACCGAATAGGGTAAGTAATATCTTATATGTTGTTGTAATAAGTACATTTATTATGTAGTGACTAAACTGTAACTTTAGACTTGTATATTAAGTAAACAATAGGCTTCATATTCAGATAATATAGAACCCTGACACACTTTCTCCCAAATTTTTCCGTAACTTAAATCAATTGAGACCCAAAATCTCCAACAGAATTTTTGAAATTTTTTGCCTACGGGGAGAAAATGTGATTAATTATAAAATCTGATATAAAATGTGGAATCTTTAAACTCATTGAAGCTCCTCCATATTGCTAAACCTTTACGAATATAGATGCACATATTAAGGGGAACGAATGGTAATATGATGGCAATCTTGGGAAATCCTACAAGACCGACCCTGTAATCTACTTATCAGAGTTATAATGATGTAATGTTAGGTACTCGTTTCCCAACGATCCCTGCCATAACTGGAGGGATCTACCCAGGACAACCTACTATTTAGTGTAGAAGTCCCTTAGTGTATGATTAGAAAAGGAGTAAAGTGAGAAAAGAGGAATAGTGCGTCTGAGATGGAGCTAGTACTGGAAAACAAACCAACAAGGTACTAGTAATAAAGTCTCGGTTAATGCACAGAAGGGGGTGAAAGATGAAAAAGAATGTTAAGATAAAGGGTGAAAAGAAAGCAGCCCTCTCTTAAACTTAGCAGAAACCGGACCAATACATATGCTATCAGAATCACATGATCGTTGCTGATATTGAAGAACAATAATCATGGGGACCAGTGATACGCTGCACAACCAACCTAGCTACTCCAAGATCCTTAAAGGATTCATGTTTCATTTCACACAGAGATCAATACATTTTTATCGTCTCTCTCTACTCCGATTAGATGATATTGAAAAGGTGGCTCTGCTCCAGCCTCCCGACTACCAAAACCAAAATGCCACTATAGTAGTCTAAGCCATGAGATCATCCACAAATCACGTTAGGACACTAATACAAACTATCTTGATCTTCACACACTATGACAACAAGTAAAGAACTTAAGAGTCCTACGCATTATCCCGTGTATTGCCAGAACATCCGAGTGATACGAAAGTACTCACAATGAAGAAAAAATTTTTGGAAATCCTTCAAGAGCCACTTCAAAAAGCTCTTGGTAGGTGACATGTGAGATCCACTATGGATAAACTTGTGAACAAAATGCAAGCAATGATGGTGCGATTACTTTATGAAACAAACTTGTTCTAGAAGTGAATTGACGAATAGCTTTTGAAAACCTTTCGATGGTGCCAACAACGATTTTTCTAGCACATTGACAGTGTAATATCCTTTTCAAAACAAATGGGCTTCTGATGAAATTTGATTAGTGCATAAAACACTATTGATGTGGTTCACAAAATAACTATTCTCAATGTAACCGTCGATGATTTCAAATCAATTTTTTATCTTTTTAATCATGTAAGACAGAAACTAACCGATTCACTCTTACGTAGTTTGTCTGCTTGAGACCGATCCGAAAAAGAGAAACATGCAAGTATGGTGATTCCTAATGGCTATACATTTGATGATCCAATACTATGATACCGGAAATCCTGTCCAAGGAGATTTCCTTTAAGAGTGAATCAACCTATCAGCAGGATCTGGTCCTCACGGTTCCGGATTTAATCCAACAACTCAGGCGAATGACAAAGCCATATTCGCCCACAAGCTTTAAATTGCAAACTGTTTTATTAACAGGATCAAGCAAAGATGGAGATTGAGATACTCGTTCCAGTGGAGTCAATTCCACCCACCCAATGCCCATACTTAAATGTTTCCCAAGTAAAGACAACAAGACAAACTGGAAAATGACCTACAACACCTTCCGCAACTCGTGAGAAGAAGTATCATGAACAAGAAAAGTATAAGCATGCCAGGTCCGAAGGTTCCAACATCACATGAAGGCAACACTTCACAACAAGGATGAATAAAGATTTACAGTGGCCGATGATCTCAAAGAAAGCTCGAAGATCACACCAAGTCTAAGTGAACAAAGCTCAGATCACTACAAATGTACAAAGAAGTCAAAGAATGAAGAAACAAAGTCTACGAGCTCGAGTCAAAGATCAACTCATAGACTGCTAGTATTCAAATTGTATTTTTTGGGTGACCTCCCTTAGGGGGGGATTGTTAGGATTATGAAACAAGACTCAGCACCCCTGTATCTTTTAGTATAGCACAAGCTCGTATTAGAAAGTAAGCGTATGGCTTTCGATAATTGGGCCGGGTCATTTACCAAGTGTAAGCCATACCAAGGCCTAAAAAAGCCTCTCAAACACTTGTAATAATAAAACCCCTTTCCACCATGGGAAGGGTTGGTTTTTCTTTTTTATACACAATCCAACGCTATGCATTTTCTCTCACTAGAAACCGTCACTTTCACTCTCCAGATAATACCAACCCAATCAACAAGCTTGAGTTATGAATATCCAATATACTACATAATGTAATCTAATACTAAAGTAGAGAAAGGCACACAAAATTATACTAAAAACGTAAACAAGAAATCTAAAAACGACACTTAAAAACCCAATATTCTACGAAATTAACCTAAAATGATTTTTTCACTTTTAATAGGCTCTAATTAACTAAAAAGTAAGATTAAAGAAAACTAGAACGAAAACGGAGTTGATTTGAGCTTTAGAACACAAAAAACGTGAACGGAAACGAATCCCGTTCTTTAAAAAACGAAATTTTGCAAAAATAACCCTACGAAAGCAAAATTAATTTTCCTAAGTGTTAAACGATAAAAGAAAATTTTGAAAAAAAGAATTATATTTTTTTGACTTTGTTATAATTTTTTATGATTTAAAAACAGTTTTAAAGAAATTAAATGTTTAAAAATAGCAACCAATTTTGGAAAAATGTGAAAAATGCAAAAAAGTAGATTAAGGTGTGCTGGATCTAATAAAAATAAAAGATTTGAAAAATGCTTATTGAATAAGTAGAAATAAGCCGAAACGAGCTTATAGGCTAAAAGGGACAAAAACTACTTAAAAGATTAAAGAG
Source organism: Tanacetum coccineum (assembly GCA_026074375.1). NCBI lineage: Eukaryota > Viridiplantae > Streptophyta > Magnoliopsida > Asterales > Asteraceae > Tanacetum > Tanacetum coccineum. The sequence continues at coordinate 447 of BQNB010196452.1, read as the reverse complement.
TGCAGAAAATAATGGATGAGCTATTGAAGCAAAGTGGTTAGTGTGTGTGCAAGGTGTGTCGTGTGAGCAAAGGGAGAGGTCCAAGGTTCGACCCTTGGCCTCTCTCTCTTTTTATAAAACTTTTTTTTAAGAAACTTATAAAACTGATAAAAATAATCTAATTTAAAAAAGACACTTTTTTTTACAAAACTCAAGTAAGCTGAGAAAATAAGCAAAATGATTTGAGGGGCTTAACAGTTTGCTAATTTGAGGTCGAATAAGCAAAGGGAAATGCAACCTAAGCTAAAACATGATGAACACTTTACCTAATAAGAAACCTCAAACAAAAATAAGCTAAGAAAAAAGGAAATAAGCTGACAGATGGTGCTTTTTACACTAAGGACTAAGAAGCTAAACAGTTAAGCTACTATTGGGCAAATAAGCACAAGGAAGGGAAAATTAAGCAAA
>BQNB010196449.1:0-10586 GCA_026074375.1 Tanacetum coccineum | reverse complement strand
TAGTGCTTTTGTTAATTTTGTTCCCTCTAGCTTCCTTAACAACTTTGCTTCTTTGAGTTTTTCATTTTAAGCTCTTTAAAATTTCGAATGCTTATTGGACTTTATTTGTGATCGGGGTAGATTCTCCGGGTAGAAAGTGTAACTTTTCGATTTTAGTTGTTTTTCAGTTAGTCCCTCCGTTAGTTTCTTGGGTTTTTGCTCCATTAGTCCTTAGTTAAGTTGTTAATTAAGTTTATAAGATTTAATTAGTAATTAGGTTTAATTTTTAATTAGTTTAATTAAACTTTTAATAAATTTCGGCAATTCTTCTTTATTTAGTGAAATTTTAGTTTACATTTTTAGGGATTAAAATTAGTTTACTTGCTTAATTGTCATTATTTGTTGCTTCTTTATTAGTAGTAATAGCTTACCCAAAATATCTTTGCTTCATTCAAATCAGAATCCGAACTAAAACGTGGTTTCAATTTCACTAGTCGTTGGGGAAACGACCCGGGTGATCATACTTACCCGGTTTAATATACGTATTATATATTATATTATATATATTTTTAAGAGTGAATTTTATCAAGGGTAACTTGGTAATCTTCTTAATTACTCTTAAGGTTATATTAGTATATATATTTTGGGTATATAAAACTACGAATCACAACTAAATCAAGAGGATCGGAGTTGCGTTCATTCATCAATCGAACTTCATTTGCATGTCGTGCATGTTGTTCCAAGTAAGCATGAATCTGATCAACATTAGTAGTATGCAAATGTTTGACAAACTTAACATCAGTAACGGATTTGCTCCATTCAGTAGGAAGAGTATACAGAAACTTAGTATTTACTTGAAATTGCTCCAGTGGCATCTTGTAAATATTCATATCATTGAGTAGCAGAGTGAATCTCAAGTAGTACTCGTGTAACGACTCTCCTTTCTTGTATGTAAACTTATCAAATTCATCGTACAGCTTACACTCTCGTTCTTGCTTCGTTAACGACGTTCCTTGCATGAGCAGTTTGATTTTCTCCCAAATATCCTTGGCTACACGATGTTGACTAACAAGAGCATAAATTTCAGTTGGAAGGCCTTGTAGAATGATGTTTATTGCTTTGATGTCACAATCAGCTTGAATGGTTTCTGCGGGAGTTAATTCAGTATATTCCTTTGGTCTGGTTACACCATCCACTGTAATTGTTGGCCAAACAAGTGGACCTTTTTCAACAGAAGCAAGAATCATTCTACCATGAGGTCTATTCATCATATAAAGTTCCATTCTGCTTTTCCATGAGTCATACAAGTGTTTTTCAAGCATCGGTGGTTTATTGTCACCACCCGAGAGAAGTGACTTATCAGCAAGAGTCATCATTAATAAAGTGGTATAAAAAAGATTACTGAATGATCGATCGGTGGTAGAAAGAAATTGTGTTTAATTAAGTTGTCTTTTAAGTCTTGAGAAAGTTCTTAAAATTGCACGGGATTTAACAATTCTTGACAAAACCGAGAAAAACAAGTTAATATTTTACGGGATTTTACAAGTCAAAGAAATAAACAGTATAATTTTAAAACTTGAGTTGTTCGGTATGGAGTTGTTTGGTACAAACTACTTGGAGTTGTTCAGTACAAACTACTTGGAGTTGTTTGGTACAAACTACTTGGAGTTGTTAGGTACATACTACTTGGAGTTGTTCGGTACTAACTACTTGGAGTTGTTTGGTACTAACTACTTTGAAGTTGTTCGGTACTAACTAATCTAGAGTTGTTCGGTACTAACTGCAAGGAGTTGTTCGGTACTAACTAATCTTAAGTTGTTCGGTACTAATTGCAAGGAGTTGTTCGGTAGTAGTTGTTCGATACTAACAAACTGGAGTTGTTCAATAGTAGTTGTTCGATAGTAACTAACTGGAGTTGTTTGGTACCAACAGTGACGAAACTCCAAATCTCAAAAACACAAAAAGATACTTTTTTGATCGGTTTTTTTGCAAAAAATCATGTACAACTAATGTTACTAACCCTATAGTTACAAGAAAAATGAAAACTTTAAGGTTTTTAAGCCGAAAAATTTAAAATCAATATTTTGTTCTTTGTAAAGGTTTTCGAACACAAAAGTAACAAAAATGATGTTTTTCTTGATTCAAAGCATGTACACCTATATCATAAAGATACTAGATCAAATTTACCAAGGTAAATGATCTTTTAGTGTACACAAGTGCTTCAAAAACAAAGAAAAAATAAAAGAAAAGACGATTTTTGCTAGAAAAAAACACACGAACCAAAGATAAACACAAAAACTAAACACACCACTCCATGGCTCTTGATACCAATTATAGAATAATAGTAATCTTTTATTTATGCAAGAACAAGAGAGAGAGTGGGTTGGATGAACTTAGAGAGAGAAAGTAAATGGAAATGAAATGTATACTATATGTGTGACAAAATGAACAACCAACCACCTATCCAAGGCATAGAGAGGTGTATTTATACCTATATGGTTAGCTATGGATGGGCCTTCATGGGCTTTCCATGGGCTTTTCCTAACTTGGCCTTCTAAGGTTCCAAAAATAACTAAACGAGCTATCTACCGATATACATGGAAGTGACTGACACTTTTCGTGTTCCTAACATATTAGATACGGCATATCAATCATCTGATAAAGTTCTTTTCCATTCTCGAACTTAAAGCCTAAATTTTTTTATATACCTTTCTTCGTTGGTTCTACTGATAATTTTCTAGGTGTTTTTCAGTAAGAATGACAAAGGTTATCAAAGGAGAGTTTAAGAAAAATAAGGATGTTAAGGTCGAAGATGTTTCGCTCACTTGTGATACACCACTTGCGGTTTTCAACAATGAAGTCAGTCGATTAAGCAGAATGGATGATGATTTATTCACATATGAAGTTGAAGTTGCCAACATCCCATGTCACTCAAATATGGATGATGATTCGGAGCATAAAGCTGATGATGACATGGGATATGATTCGTCTAATGTTGCATTTACTGAATGGTTGGGATTGAAGTTTTTCAACTACAAAACAATGGATCATTATACTATGAAAGCATTATGGATTTACTAGATTAGAGGAGATGATGAGGTTGAGCTCACAGATGAAGAATCTTCTAATGATATGGATGAAGTTGTTGAAGTCTTTAGGATCGACACTAATCTATTTGATTATGAAACACCTATGTGCAAGGCATTTGAAGAATTTTACTATCTTTTGCAAATCGATCCAAACTTACTTACTAATGACATTGAGGGATTCAAGACCTATGAAGATTACATGAATGATTGGATCTATGAATGAAACAAGGACGTACTATGGGTTGAAGAGAAGCCATGGACTAACGTTGGAGTTTGGCCAAACCCACGCCAGTTAAACATACTTGCATGCCTTTCAACTATAAGACTGGATGTTCGGAATGGCAAACATGTAGTTGGATGGATGATGGATACTGTAATGGAGGAAACTTACCAGGATCTTACATTATTGGAAACCAACTCCATTATCAAGATTACGAATGGTACGAGGCTCTAGAAGATAGCAAACTAAAAGACAATGCCTTAAAGAACAAAGCTATTATGGAAGGCTTGATCAGTGATGATGAATCAAGCAATGATTGTTGGAAAAGATGGAAGAGCTATGAGATTTACTACAATATGAAAATGAAACTCATGAAGAAGGACATGAGTTATGTAGTATCAAAACTCGTGAGGTACCGGTTTGCCAAAAAAAGATACAAGATGATTAAATATTCGTTCAATGATTAAGAAGAATATGTTGCTGTAAAAGAAGACGAATACAACGATCTTACAATTACAAGTGAAGAGACGTGCCGAGCTTACTAGGAAATCTTTCAGATGATGGACGAAGGGTGGATGGTTACACGAACCAAGTAAGAAACTAAAGAAAAGTCTAACTTAAAGACTTCACTATAAATAAAAGTGCTTCCCGGGAGACAACCCAGATTGTTATTTAATTTTATATAGTTTGTCTTCCCAGACATCAATACGGTGTATCCGCTCCATACCATACGGCGTATTGATTGTTTAGATGTTATCAATCTTTACTTTTTATTACACTTTAAAAACATTATTGTCAGATCTGGAATATGGCATATTCACTAACTTGATACGCCGTATCCACCAAAACTAACCCGTATTTTGTTTAGTTTAGTTTAAATTAACCATAGATTCCAAGATAGGAATACACATGTTCTTCCTATATTTTATACAGGACCCCGTGAAAGAAATATCGACGAATATTGGTGGAGAATTTAAATATTTAAAGATCTTAAAGTGTTGGAGTCTCGAAACTTCAAGGCGGCTATTCAACACGAAATCTTTCTCAATAAATCTACATGGAGAATTTACCGAGCAAACATCAGGGGAGTTTCTCATTCTAATTCTTTTTAAATTCCCGTATTTACTGTTTTATGTATACAACGAGGATGTTGTATAATTCAAGTAGGGGATGGAATTAGAATGTTTACTTGTCCTAATTTTCACACTAAAATGCTTAAATTATGCTCAAATTTAAAAAAAATTCAAGCATACTTTTGTGAAATTACATGTTACATAACCCGCACACAATAACCCTTGTTAGATATTGTAAGGATTTAACCTTATCCATTTCTAAATGTTTACCCAAATTCCACAAAAATATGAGTGTGCCGGTGATGTTGTAGACTTTAGAACTTGGCTTGGTATATCTATTCGAGACCACAATAATGAGTATTATGGATTTAATTAGAGTAACTTATTTACATTGGTAAATTTTTAGGATTACACCCAAAAAGCCTATCCATGTTGTTTATTAACTAACTACACTGGTTAGTTAACCTCCCGTTTAAACCCTTTTCCACTCTCATCTTTAGAGTGAAGATCCACTAGAACAACCCGTAGAGCCAATCCTTTAGGAATTACACCAACTATTTGTTTTGTTACACCCTTACACCTTAAACTACCCTATTAGATTAAGTTTAATTTATAGTTGCTAGTTGCTTAAAGTGTAAAGTTTGTATTTCCCGAGTCTTGTGTCATTTTCTATCTTTGGTGCGGTTGGAAATTTGCACATTGCAATTGGGAATGTATATTAGTAATCAAAACTCATGTGATTTTACTACCATCACAATTAATGGTGAATCCGAAGAACGAAGAATTATCAAAGAAATTAGGTGGAATTATTATGATCGTGAAGATGGTGAAACTACACCGAGATCTGAAGTTTAGTTAGCAAAAAAAATGCAACAAAAAAAGAAAGAGAAAGAAAGTTTGAAGATAATCGTTTCACAAAGAGCATTGCCGAAGTTTCTGAAAATATTAAGCACTTGAGTAACTACATGACGAAGAGATTAAAAATTAACATACCTAAAACCCAAGAAAAGCCATTTGGATACGAATAGTAGCCCATTCTTGTCCAACAGATTTGAAATATTTTGTTTATGCCCTAACAACAGCAGCAACAATAGCATTCTGTGGTATCACCGATCATGGTTGGATTCCACTTTCAACCACAAAAGTAGGGAATGCAATAAGAAACAGGCAACAACGCTTAACCATGTTTGGAATGCTTTTTGCGTCTGTCGTGCATGTTGATTTCAATGTTATAAAGATACTAGGTGTGCTAGAAAGCTAACTCTATATAAATCACAGTCTTCAACATAGCTATCGTATGAAGCAAGTTTACTATTCCCTCCTACCCATGATAATTGCAAAAATTGCAGCATATGAGAAAGCCATCTGCACACCAAAAATCAAATGTAAGAGTTAAAATGAATTATAATTTGTATTGTTTCGCTTACAATAGAATATTGTCAGTTTCAACCTCATACCCAATATCTTGATTCGCGCTTTATGGCATTTCCAAAATGAAAAAAAAATCCACTACCGCCATAAGACTTCGACTAACAGGTATGATCACCATGCTGTAGTGAGACCAAATTATCCTAGTGGTTGTTACAGCTGCAAATGAATGATAAGAGGTAAAGATGGAACCAACTATCATATAGAATTCCTCCTTCACAAACAAACTATCCACCTAATGGAATTATAAGTTTCTTTTTTTCCAATCATAGGAATAATTAATACCTTAGACGAAAACCATTATGCATTCCGCCGTAGTTGTGCAACCTGTCAAATTGTTCAAGATGTCATACAACTATGCCAAACTTCTTGTAAACTTATTGATAATAAGCCATAAGACATAAGCTCATATTCCAGATACAAAGTGTTGATTCAAGAATCCGCTCTTAAAAATTATTTTCACAAAATTTAGGCATGTGTACAGGTATTAAGGTGCGGCTCTTGCTGAACTCATGCCCCCACCATACATGTGTCATATACAATATTTGTACATGATTCAATACAAAGAATGTACGAAGAGGTGTGAAGATGGGCGATTTGGTCGGGTTGAGTAAGGGCTCAATTAGCATTGTCCGGTTAGTCAAAAAATAAGCAGATATGTAGTTTCGTCCAAGCATCTTAGGCGTTCAATTCTAAGTTGTGGTGAGCCATATTTTACCCGTTTATGAATCTACTTATCACATATCAAGTAAGCACATTAAGTCAATCCCACACTTACCCCAATCACACAATAACACATAAGTTTTAAACCACGCGTCTATTTGACAAGTTCTAACCCGTTTCAAATACACTTAGGTCTATGAGTTATCTTTCTTGTTAACCATTAGGCCTATTACAAACACAGTTGTTATAACATAAACATAAATCTAAGACCTAATCAGTTATCTTAACATGAGCAAAAAAATAGACAGGCAATAAAAGGAATGCCGCCACATTTTACGAATGGCAGTAGCCCTTGCTACACTACTTTAGTTACATTTGCATCAAAAATATATAAAGGCATATTTTACCACGTGTTCCATTTGTATTCATGTAAGATGGATGGACAATTTATGCCTATAGTTTCATTAATAAAAATTAAATGGACAATCACTGTTAGGACATTTATATATGATGACAACAATTCAACCTTCATTTGTTTCTCAAACAACCAATACACACTTAAAACAAACCAAAACACATTCTTAATAACCTTCACATACAACCAATGATTTCATAAAGCCAAAGTCTTTTTATATTCAAAAGTATAAGCATCTTATACTAATGGATTACAGAGCAACCTTCAAACTCATCCATGTAAACTTAAAACAATCACACTTGCTTAAATCTTGTCTCTTAGATGTGAGACGTAAACCAAACTTTGATCGTTACTTGTTGACAGGTTATCTGTCAACTAGGGCTTATTGTTTCCAATTTATATTAAATACCCCCCAAAAGGCAAATTAGAGACATTTTTTTAAAATGTAGTATTGAAAAATTATTAAGAACATAAAGAATAATACCAATGCATTCGCCCTTATTAGTCGGTGCGTTTACTGCATAGCCTCGGGATGGTATTGCACCCACAAACCTGCCTCACGACGCACTCTGACTCGCGCGAACTTACACCTTTTTATATATAAATAAACATAAACATATATAAATATATAACAAGGATCAGGACCCACAAAATCAAAGAAACCGGAAGCAGTACAGAGTGTTCCCGGGTCGTTATGTCCCAACGAGGCTAAAGATGGAAAATCGCAAGACGATTGATGTTTTGTATTTGAATGTCACAAGGAATGATTTGGCACTAAAACTGATAAAAATAAGCAAAAGCACATAAAAATAGCAAAGAGAAAAAGCTGGAACAAAAACAAAAGCTAGAAATGGCAAATACACTTAAAACTTCTACACTAAGGCACGAATAAGCTCAAATAAACTTAAGACAAATCTTAAGTAGCTAAACTAACTCTAAATAAGCAAATACAAAAAGCAATTAAGCTAAATTTAACAAGATAAACACAACAGTACTAACAACAGTACTAACAGTTTTAACTACCAGTACTAACTTGGAGTTAGTACTAGCTAGCTAAAGTTAAGTACTGTAGATTAAGGTTAGTACTGCTAGCTAACAAGACTTAAGAATTATAAAAAAACAACAAGCTCAAACAGAAGTCACCTAACCTTAAATAATCACTTATAATGGAATAAGCAACTAGAATACAAAATTATAAAATAATTAGAACACTAAACAGATAACTCTTAAAATACTTGAAAAGGAAAATAATCTTAATAAGCTTACCCCTAAAGAAAGTAAAGGAAAATGGTTTAATATACTCTAAAAAGCTAAGGAAATCTTTAATAAGCAGAGATAATAAGCTGATAAGCTAAAATGAACTACCAGTATTAACTGTAATAACTACCAGTACTAACTTAGAGTTAGTACTGCTAGTGTTGAGTTAGTACTGTTCCTAAAATCAACTAGCAGTACTAACTTAGAGTTAGTACTGCTTGTTCAAAACAGCTTTTAACATTTCCAAAAATCATTTTATTTTCAAACTGATTAAAACAGATGCATCAAATTAACAAAGTAAAACACTTATAAGCAAATTTCAATGCAATAAAAGTACTAAATAAGCATGGACCCATCTAGCAGTATTAACTTAGAAACTAACAGTGCTAACAATGAACTAACAGTTCTGAGTAAAGTGAAAACAAAAGAGACATACAACACCTTGCTCACAACAGGGTTAAATCAACAACTACAAACAAGCTCTAGCTTGTAATAAAACAATCAAGAAAGAGTCCATAAGCCCATCCAGAACTGGCTTATTCAATCCAATACATTAAGCTGTGTATATTTTGAGAGTGATTCTGTGATTTCTCTTAACCTACTTTACCTTTTTATGGTTACTTTAATGAAAATAGCATTAAAATAAGCTTTGTGAGAGCGTTTGACACACAACAATAATTAAGAAACTTAAACACTGGTATTGTAAATCGACTTAAAAACTCAAATTTGCATTAAAACTTGAAAAGTGTTACAAAGCTGAAAGTAAAAGCTGTAAATGACTTTGAAATTTAAACTTAGATTAAAAATTAATTAGTTACTAAAAAACTAAAACTCGATTCGTATGATTTACAAGAAGCTCTATATATATAGCCGAAGTATTGGACTTCCATCTTGTGCTTCTTTGGAGAGATAAAACCAAGTGTGCTAGTTGTGTGAGGAGAGACCAAAGCAAATCCCAGCCTTTGATTTCATTTGTGCTTCTTTGGAGTCGATCTTAGCCATTGAAGATACTTGGGAAAGGTGAGGGATTGCCAACATGGCTTTTATACAACTGGGGGGGGGGGGTAGTAGGGTGGATGAAATGATTTTGGCTAGGGTGAGAAGTGGTTTTGCAGGGAAGAAGGTATGGGGCGACATACCAGTTGTAACTGGGTTTTAGGGTGGGAAAGAAGACTTTTTGGGGGAAGTATGCAGTTTGGTCCCCTGAAGTTGTATAACTTAAATGCAATATCTACCCGGTTGGCAGTTTTGGCCCTTGTCTTTTTAATCTTTTGTAATACAACTTTAGGCTTGGCAGTTTTAGCCCCTCAAGTTGTAAAATCTTCATGCGGATGACTTTAGACTTCGACTTGACTTGGTCCTTTCCTTCCCGTGCTTGGAATTGCTTGCTTTTGGCTTTCTTTTTGCTCTTTTTCTTGAATATCCGTTTCCTGCACAATACAAATGCAAACATACAAATACAATGGCTTTTTGGTATGTTTTTAGTCATTTAGGTCCGCTTAATATAGAAAATGGTATGTGTATTTAAACACATATCAATAACACACTCCAATTGCCAAAAACATAACACCATGTCCCAATTTAGCTAAAAACCTAACTCTGTCCTTTTTTAAGCATGACACATATCCACGGATCCACAATAGGGAGATTCGTCCCCATTTAGGTAGATTCATTAATGACATCAAATAACGTCACATTTATACCATCATTTATCCCGTATAATCTAACCACTTTTATATAATTATTGCAAGAATGTGTACTTAATTGTTTAAAACTATTATTTGCAGTAATTGAGGAGTGATTTATGAAGACGTGCTAAAAGGCGCATATTTTGGAGCTAAAACAAAGACATTTGAAGATTTCTCTATTTTGACCAATACACCGTATCCAGGAAAAGAGATACGGTGTATCAGCGCCACATCTTCACAAGAAAACGCGTATCAACGATTCCCAATACGACGTATCAACCTTCTGCCATACGCCGTATCCATGATGATAACTATGCAGAGATACGAAGATATTTGTATTTTGGGAATGTGTATCATTTTGATTATAAACTTTGCGTGTACTCCAAGGGATACACCCCAATACGCTATTATTGGCCTAACCCAATACGGCGTATCCATCATTTTTCAAAGGTTATAAATAGAAGACTCAAAAATGAGTTTTCAGTGTCCAATATCATATTCTTCATACTTTACTCATAAAAAATGATTTTCTGAAGAAAATAAGAGCAACAAAGGTCAAGCATCGATCACGATTTCATAGAAGACACCGTGTAATTTTCTTACTCTTGTAATCATTTAATTTTTGGTATCGTTCGGTAAAACATTTAGTTTACCTTGATTATTTGATCACACTTGTATAATTACAATGTTTATGGGCTAATACCCTCTGGTATTAGCCATCTTAATGAAAGTTCAATGTTTGGTTTGTTTTAAAAATCGATTTCTTAATTAATC
>BQNB010196448.1:0-11287 GCA_026074375.1 Tanacetum coccineum | reverse complement strand
TGATTTTATCATTTGCCAAATTATTTTGTATTTATCTTTATTTTATTTTATTTAATTTGCATTATATAAATACATTATTATAAGTATTTTCGGCAAACATATATATATATAATATTAATTATTTTTCTTACATAATATGAAGTATTTTAATCTTACAAAAATTTCATAATTGTCACATGTTGTAGTTTCATAATTTCTAACATTTAAATGAAATTTATGCATGCTTTTATGTAATTTTCTTACATTAGGGGTATTTTGGTAATTTTACACTTGTTGAGATTTTTAGGTTTTACAACTAGACTAGCCTTTGATAAGTTATCTAAGTGGCCGCAGTCTAAAACCACTGAGAAATGAACCAGTCCTCGAGAAACCTAATGAGTTAGATGCTTGTTAGAGTGTCCATTCCAAAAAATTTCCGTTATATCCTGCAATGTAATATCAAAGAATGTGTATTTCTTTGTTAGAACTTGTACCAAATAAGAATCCATACAATGATATATTCTTATTTTGTGTTGTCTTGTAAATGTTGATAGAATGGCTCCCAAGAGGACATCAACATCTGCAGCACCAACCATGACTCAGGCCGCCATCAGGAAACTAGTTGCTGATAGTGTTGCCGCAGCTCTGGAAGCACAAGCTGCTACCATGGCAAATACTGACAATACCAATAGGAACACCGGACAAAGTGGAACTCCTGTAGCAAGAAAATGTAGCTACAAAGAGTTTATGAGCTGCCAACCTTTCAATTTCAAAGGTACGGAAGGCGCTGTTGGCCTCATCCGCTGGTTTGAACGAACTGAATCAGTATTTCTCCGTAGTAACTATACCGAGGACTGCAAAGTGAAATTTGCTACTGGTACTCTAACAAGGAAGCTTTATCCTGCTGGAATTCATTCGCCCAGCTTATTGGGTTCCAACCTATTGGAAATAGAGGAAGCCTACAAGTTCACTTGGTTGATATTGAAAAAAACTCTCTTAACAAAGATGAAAGTTATTGTCCTCGAGACGGCGAGGTCAAGGAAAATGGAGGAGAATTTATTACATATTCTGAATGTAAAAGGGATGTTCTCAGACTTACTTTAGAAGATTCAGGGGTTAGCAGTACTTATGTCAAATATGGTACCCTCAAATACTGAGAAACTTATGGATGTCTTCATCGAGGGGATTGCCCAAAGTATTGAATGGAACACATCTACTGCTCAAAGCCTCAAACTCTAGAGGAGCTAACCAACCTATGCACATAGGGTAATGGAATCAGATACTAAAGCACGAGTTCTGTGCAAGGAACCAGTAATCATAAACAATAGTTTGATGATAAAGAAAACACCACGACAACAACATCTATCACATAATCGCAAACAATATCACTACCAATAATAACACAATAACATAATAACTAAAACGCCACAACAATGATCACTACCAACAACAGAATAGAGATAAGATCCGTCAGGGGCTTATGCCTGCCACCCCAACTAAAACGGTAGCTAGGTATATGGAACCTTCCTTTGTGTAAAATATGTACCCCCCCCATGCATCACACAAGACCTTGCACTGTCAAGTGTCAGACTTGTAACAAGGTGGGTCACCAAACCAGGAACTGCAGAAACAAAGGGCCAGCCACTGGAAGCAACTTACAACCAGTATCAGTGACTTGTCATGCCTGTGGGGAGAAAGGGGATTACAAAAATTAGTGCCCAAAAGCAAACAACAGTGCCCATGGGCGAAACATACATGCCGAGGGACAGAAACGTCACCAAGACCAGAAACTAGTCATGGGTACATTCTTCTAAACAAATCTAGTTAGAGATTATTTGATTCAGGAGCCGAAAAAGTTTCGCTCCATATTCTTGCTTCTATGTTATATCACCAATTACACTAGATACCACTTATGACATTGAAATGGCCGATGGAAACCTAGTAGGCACTAATACCGTTATCCAGGGTTGCACTCTGATTTTGTTAAACCAACCTTTCGAAATTGACTCTGATTGCCGAATTAACTCGGTGTTTCGACATCGTCATTGTATGGATTGGTTATCACAAGTATCATGCTAAAATTACTGTGACGAGAAAGGTAGTCCCACATCCCTTGACGGTGTTTGAAACTTTAATCATCGAGGTGATCAAGTTAAAACTCGACTAAAACCTTGCATATCATGTATAAAAACAAAAAGTATATATACGGGGATGTCCAAATTTTCATAGCCCACAGTAATGGAGAAAGAAGTCAGACGAGAGGACAATTGAAGATATAACAGTTGTTAGAGAATTTTGACAGACCTATCCGGGTTCCCTTTAGTTCGCCAAGGTTTTTTTTTTTTAGAATTTCTAATGTTTAAATGCCTGGAGCCGGCACATTGGCTTCCGAGCTCCTTACATATTAGCTCCTATAAATGAAAGAACTATCTGACCAACTACAAGAGTTAGCAGACGAGGTTTTATTCGACAAAGTACTTCGCCTTGGCGGTGCTCCTGTCTATATTTGTTACAAAAAGAATCGAGGATTCTTTTTAAATGTGTACTCGAATAGTACCGGGAGTTGAATAAACTCTACCATAAAAGAATAGATTACCCATTTCCCAAGATCGTGATTTATTGACAGCTTTAATGTTTGAGTATCTTACTCAAGATTGACTTAAGATCAGGCTATCACCAATTGAGAGTCAGGGACGAAGATATTCCCAAGATGCTTTCAGAATGCGGATACGGACACTGGTTAAATTCCAAAGTAATGCCCATTTGTTTAACCAACGCATTGCTTGTCATGGACCTCATGAACCGTGTATGCAAAACCATACTTGGGATAAAAATTGGTGACAGTGTTCATCGATGATATTTCTACTTTCCCGTAACAAAAAAGACACGAAGATCACTCGGAGAATAATCCTGGACGGTAATTACTCAAAAAAGGAGAAGAAATTATATGCCAAGTTCTCCAAATGTGATTTCTGGATCAGTACCGTGCAGTTTCTTAGGCACGTAATTGACAGCCGAGGAATTCACATTGACCCCACCAAGATTAAAGCAGTCAAGGATTGGACATCTCTTACCACACCCACAAAGATACGCCAATTCTTAGGACTTGTCGGCTACTACCGAAGATTCATAGAGGGTTTTTCGAAGATTGCACAGCCTTTGACTGAATTAACCCAGAAAAACAAGAAGTATATCTGGGGAGAAGACCAAGAGTCAGCTTTCCAACTGCTAAAACAGAAGCTATGTGAAGCTCCAATCTTAGCGGAAATGATGATTTTGTCATTTACTGTGATGCATCACATCAAGGTCTGGGAGCGGTGTTAATGCAAAGAGAAAAAGTTGTTGCATATGCATCCCGACAACTCAAGCCTCATGAAGAGAACTATACCACACACGACCTCGAATTAGGAGCAGTAGTATTCGCTCTTAAAATTTGGAGACACTATCTGTATGGCATAAAATGTGTATGTGTTTCGTGATCATAAAAGGTCTTCAGATATCCTTAATCAGAAAGCATTGAACATGTGAAAACGCCGTTGGTTAGGATTTGCTTGCAGATGATGATTGTGAGATTCATTACCATCCTGGATGGAAAAGTTGTAGCAGATGCTTAGCGGAAGGAACGAAATCAAACCCACACTGAGGATAGAGCAGTAGTCGAATGACTCTTCACCCAAAACTACCATCACATATCTCGAAATCCAAACCGCAGGCGATCAAAGAAGAGAACATCAAAGCGGTAGAAAACCTTCGAGGAATGGACAAAGCTATTTAAAGTACGTCAGACTAGATCCCGTTGTGTTATGAACCGAAGTCGGTAGTTACCACTCTTGGTAATTTGAGGGGAATGTTGATGCTATGAGTCCCATAATGAAAATATTCCATTCACCCAGGTTCTGACAAGATGTATCAGGATCTAAGAAACTCTAATTGGTGCCCTAACATGAAGGCGATTCACGCTGAATTATGTACAGACAAGTGTTTGACCATGCTCTAAAGTTTAAAAGCAGAATGTCAAAAAAGCCAATCCGATCCTTACTACTACAACCAGGAATTCTTGAATGGAAATAGGAAAAGAATATACGATGGAATTCGTTACAAAACTATCCAAAACATCAAGGGGACATGAAAAAATTTGGGTCATTGTAGGACCGCTAACCAAATCAGATATTTTATTCCCATCAGGACAAATAGTATGGAAACCCCTTACAAGGTTATATATAAAGGAAATAGTCTCACGACATAGAGTGCCGATATCCATCATCTCGGATCATGACAGTCATTTCACATCTAGATTTTGGCAATCAATGCAGAGTGCTTTAGGTACATAATTAGACATGAGTACGGCATATCATCCCGAGACTGATGGACAAAGTGAAAGAATGATATGTGTGAAAACACATATCCGTTTTATATAAAAATGACCCATAAAAGACCAAAATTATGCTTTAAATACTTGGTATATTGCTTTTGTTTGGTCTTTGTGATTGTGTAGGTTGGATATAGCAAATAAATCATCTGAAAACGGTCAAAGCCGGACAAACACGGACAACGAAGACGATAAAGGTATACAAGAGCCGGGGATTTGATTGCTGAAAGGTCAAAAGTCAACTCCAGTCACCCCTTAGTCAACCAAAGTCAACTCACAAGAAGACAAAACCCCAAAACTTACCAAAACAGCCCCTAGAGTCAAACCAAATTCACATTAAAAACCCTAAACCCTAACACCGTTATCTCTTTATTTTATAAGAGATATCTCTTATTAAAACCCAAAACCATAACCGGTTACCCTTTACCCGAAGCCCAAAACACACCCATGGCCCAATCCTTTATATATAAGCCCAAAGTCAACGAGTATAAGCCGGGTCAAAAGAAATCAAACACACCCTTATAAAAAGAAATACGCGGGAAATATGGTTTTTACTATTCATCATCACCTCCATTTTACCCCGAGTCAAAATCAAAGGGCAAATGGAAATTGAGGACGTGGCTAAGTGATTCAAGTGCCAAGGAATGATGTGGCAGAGTTATACGTCACATGAGCCTCCTATTGGTCAATACCCACAAAGAGTGACGTGCGGATTTAGAAAGAAGCACACCAAGGACAAGGATTTTGCAATAAATTAAGTGCAAAAGAAGCACAAGTGCTTTGACACATGGAATGCCACGTTGGCAATCCGTGTGCTCCAAAATCAATCAGGAACAAGAGTTAAGATCCACTATGATGCAATTAAAGGGGAAGGGCTAGGATATTAAATGGGAACGTTATAACTAGACTCAAGTCCTTGAAGCATATTTGAAGGCTATAAATTAACAAGCTCACGCCTCACAACACATCATCTTCTTTTCCCCTTATTTTTTTAGTTTTTAGGAGCTTAAGTGATATATCATTTAAATGTAATTTGCTATTAAGCTTTTGTAATTTCAATTTCAAAGTTTTGTAACTCAGTTTTTAGTTAATGAAATCAAAGTTTACTTTTACATAATCTGTTTTTTTACTTATAAGCTTTTAAAATTCCAACTGCTTCTTGCTAACTGTTTCAAAAGCTCTTCATAAGCTCTCATTAGCTCTTTGAGTCTCTAAGCTCAAATTGAGCTCATAATAAGCATCTAATCTATTTAAACTCTTAAAATCAGATAAATACCTTTGCTAAACGGATTTTGAGCTTTTGGATGATAAGCTTACAATGAAAGAGCTTATTGGCCTTTACTAGCTTATCCTTGTGATAAGCTAGAGCTGTAGATTAGCTTCTTGAGCATTTATAAGCCTTTGTTTAGCTAAGGCACTTGTAAGTTCCAATTTACTCTTTCTATCTTAATTTTCTAGCTTATAATTTGCTTATTCTGCTTATAATCTAGCTTATTTATGCTTTATATTGTTTCCTTGTGCTTTTTTTAATCATGTTTGATCATCTGTTTTTAGCATTTGTAGTATAGATCTTAGTTTTTCACATTTTGTCTTAAAAAATCATTAAAAACCAAAAATATTAGCATAGTTATTAGATTATTGATTCTAGCTTATTTGATTAATGATAAATGTTTATTAAGGTTGTTATAAGCTGTTTAATATCTGGTATTTGAAATTAATCCAATAATTCTCTCTTTTAAAAGCTTAAATGGAATTTAGCAAAATTAAAGGGGTGTTTGGCACAGCAGTACTAACCTCAAGTTAGTACTGCTAGTGACCATTTGGTATTTGGCTTTTGATTTTAATCTCTTAAATAAATTTGTTAGAACAAGTTTTTTTAGCTAGATTAGTTTCAAACAAGTTTTCATTAGTAGATTTAACATAAGTCTTAATCTGTCAAGTGTAACTTGGATTATAAGCTTGAGTAGATTCTAGTGATTGTCTAAAGCCTCCTTTGTTCTTTATTTGTTGTCTCAAAAGTGTAGGAATCTGAGTCTTTTCCCTGCATTTTGTCTAGTTTGATTTGGTACCTGTAAGTGCAAACTGCATCAGCAGTATTCTTAAGCCAATAAGTCCTTTTTCAAGTTTAATTTTCATAGAGTAAAAGTAGTTTTTAGAATTAGGATTTTTGAATTAATAAAAGATTTAGGGTCATGTTCATATGTTTTAGATTGTTTTTAATGTGTCACTTATTTGATACTCTGTTTTGAGCCTTGTAAATTAGATTTTATGTCTTTTCATTTTCTAAACAAAAACTGTCTATATGCCTAAGCATTAGGTCTGTTTTCAAAGCTTTTTCAATAAGCAATTGAATTTCAAAATAGTTTTTGAAAGATGTTTTAGAGAGCTTTTTAGTTGTAGTTTAATCTAGTGTAGCTTAATAGTGCATAAGGATCCAAGAGCTTATTGAAAAATAAGCTTAAAGATTCCTGTAGGGTCTGTTTGGTTTATAGTTTTTTTAGTGCTTAATCTGCTTATTTCCTTTCCTTTTACTTATTTTCTCGTTTAAACTAGCTCATTATGTTTAATATAGTTTGCTTATAGTTTGCTTTTTACTAGCTTTTTAGCTTATATTAGCTTTTTTAAGTTGTTAAATCTTAGACAAAAAGCCAAAAAGTAAAAAAATAGCTTTAAGAGTTTTTCTGTCTTTTAAGCCAGTTTTCCAGCTTATCTAGGGCTTTTCAAAAATAATTTCTTTTAGTAAAAGTGCTTATTTTTAGCTTGTCTACAACTTTGTTTTTTAAAGTTTTTCTAAAAAAAAGGGAAGATGGAAATCGGGGGTGAGCAAGGCTCGAACCCCCGACCTCAACACCCTCACCTTTTATAAAATCCTCACAACACACACTCACTACCAACGTGCCCTGGGGTCTTTTTCGTTATAGATTCACAAGATTTATTATTTGTATACGTTTTTGCCTTTTTAGTTAATAAGCTGTTTAAGCTTATTTAGCAGCTTATTCGTTAAGCTGTGTCCACAAGCTTATTTTTCTTAGATTCCTTTTAGTTCAAACTATTTTTCGTAATTTTTCCAGGATTTTTATAATTAGTTTAGTATTTTTAAACATTTATTTTTATTAAAAACTTTAAAAAATCATAAAAAATAGAAAAATAATCAAAAAAATATAATTCTTTTTTAGAAAATTTTCTTTGATCATATAGTTTCTAGGAAAAATAGTTTTTTTTCGTAGGGTTAAAATTGCAAAATTTCAATTTTTAAAGAACGGAATTCGTTTCCGTTCACGTTTTATGTGTTTTAAGCTCATTTCAACTCCGTTTTTGTTCTAGTTTTCTTTAAACTTACTTTTTAGTCAATTAAAGTCTATTAAAAGTGAAAATATTATTTTAGGTTTAATTTTGGAAATTTAAGGTTTTTAATCATCATTTAGGGTTCCCGTTTTGCGTTTTTAGTTAAAGTTTAATTTCCCGTTATTAAAGTTAGGTTTAATTGTCCTTTAAATTGCTCACTTTTAGGAATTTAGGAAACAAACCATCTTTGAACCAATTCAAATCATTGTCTAAACAACAAACGTGGTCTCAATTTCATAAAATCTGCGTGGACTAGACCGTTAATCACTTACTGGTAAAATATCGTAGGTTATATAATTTTGTCCTCAAGGGTAGTTTGGTATTCTCTACTATTATTTATTATTACGTGTATAAAAATCTATCGAATCAATGTTTGGCGCCGTTGCGGGGATTGTGATTAAGATGCCTTCGTTTTAATTGTCGATGTTGATTTGGAGAATTCTTTCGTCTCGGAAAGTTACGCTTTTAAGAAATACAAATACAAACAATAAAACAAAAAAAATTAAAAATATAAAAAGTAAAAAAATATTTTTCTTTTCTTTTTAGTATAAGTAAAAGTTTAAAAACAAAAAGACAAAAATATTTGCTCTTCCGAATTTTTCGATTCTTCTCGTTAATTTGTGAATATAAAAAATTACCAAGTTGGTAAAAGAACACCAACAAATAATACCTTCAATTGAGGTATTATCCATTAATAAGTTCCCGAACCAAAGATTAAATTTTTTTACCGTTTGTGTCACTTACGAAAAAGGCGCACCTCTTTTGTAAAATTTATTTTACTTAAGAGAGTTACCCTAAGTTTGTTGATTATTCGGTAAACAAAAATATTTCCTTTTCTCGTTTCTTTTATCATTTCATTTGCTTGTTTAGTGCATGCGCACTAGAAATTCCTATTTACAAAAATCAATCGTTACCATCCTGAGACGTCAAACAAAGGACGGCTCCAAAACATAGTCGAACCCGAGCTTCGTACTATCGTTGCACCAATGGCAGAACGTACCATAGAAGAGCTACTCCGAGCACCAACGGAAGGGTACGGAGAAGCTATTGTTTTACCAGAAATTAATGCAGATCATTTTGAGATTAAAACGAATTTGCTTCAATTGGTTCAAGCGAACCCATTTTACGGCCGTGAGAGTGAAAATCCTCATGCTCATATAAATAGTTTTAAAAGGATTACCTCGACTTTATGATTTAGGAATGTGCCTAACGATGTGATTAAGCTTATGATGTTTCCATATTCGCTCGAAGGAGCTGCTAAAACTTGGTACGAGAAAGAACCACCAAATTCGATGTTGACTTGGGAGGATTTCGTGACCAAATTTGTGAATCAATTTTTCCCTCCTTCGAAAACCACTCACTTAAAGAATGAAATTTCTCGATTTACACAAAAATTTGAGGAGACTTTTAGTGAAGCGTGGGAACGATTTAAGGAGTTGCTTAGAGCTTGTCCCCATCACGAATTTACGGAGTTAACTTAAGTAGATACCTTTTACAACGGTTTAAACGAGAATGAACAAGACTCCTTAAATGCCGCGGCGGGTGGAAATCTTTTGAGTAAGACGACTAGAGAGGCTTTAAACATAATTGAGAATAAATCAAAAGTTCATTATTCACGTAATAGATCAAATGCTTCTAGGATGAATGCTACTTCTAGTAAAACGGATGAGAGAATTGATAAGCTTGCAGATCAACTTTCGACCTTAGTCGAAATTGTTTCTAAGAAGTTGTCACTCACCGCTCTGATTAAGGCGGTTAGGAATCTTGCGTTACTTTGTGGTGGTGGCCCATTCTTGGTATTATCTGTTGGCTACCGATATCAATCAGGCCTAGTGTTTGTGCGACCAAGGATACTTACAATCATGTTAACCCTTCCAACCATGTTTAGTAATCAAATGGCACACCTGGTTTTGGCTCCAGTGCAAAACATGGTTCAAAAATAGGTTTAATCAGACTCAAGTTCCAGGGAATAATTTTAAATCGGGGAAAAGAATTTTCATGGAAATCAAGGTTTTCCAAGCCTCAAAATAATCATGCTCCAAATTTTCAAAACCAAGGATTTCAAAACCAACCTTTTCAAGTGCCTAATAATCAAGTTCAACAAGAGATTTCAAATGATTTTTCAAGTTACAAGAGGAATAATGATCAGATGTTAAGAAACATGCAAAGTCAAATCAACTCGTTGAAAGGAGACCTTAAGAATGAAATTCAGAACACGATAAAATCTCAACAAGCCGTCATGATGAATCAACAAACCACTTTTCAAAATAATTTGCAAAACATGATTTGTGGATTGTTTCAAAACCAAGCCTCAACTTCGGGTACTCTTCCGAGTAACACCATTCCAAACCCGAAGGGTGAGATGAAAGCAATCACTACTCGAAGTGGTGTTGCTTACGAGGGACCCTCGATTCCTACTAATCCTTCTCCTAAAGAGGTAGTGGAACGAGAAACCGAGGAGATAACGGATAAAGAGCAAACAAATTTCCAAGGAAGTACCGCTCAAATCCCACCTCCGGTTATCCCCATTTCTATTCCGAAACCCGATGTTTCGAAGACTTTGCCTAAAACCACTCCCATTCCGGAATCCGATATTCTAAAGAGTTTACCTAAGCCAAATATTCCATATCCTTCACGACGTGATGATCAAAAGTCCTGTGACAAAGCTTCGAATCAAATGGAGAAGATCTTTCGACATTAGTTTCGCGGATGCTTTACTTTTGATGCCAAGATTTGCTCCTACGATTAAGAGTTTGCTAAGATACTGTTGAACAAGAATTGCTCGGCAATGCTCCTCAAAAAGTTTCCCGAAAAGCTTGGAGATCCCGGCAAGTTTCTTATTCCATGTAATTTCCCAGGAATGGATGTATGTCACGCCTTGGCCGATCTTGGCGCGAGCATAAATCTTATGCCTCTTTCTATTTGGAAAAAGCTTTCTTTGCCTGAACTTACACCAACTCGGATGACTTTAGAGCTAGCGGATCGATCGATTACTCGTCCTAAAGGACTCGCTGAAGATATCTTTGTCAAAGTTGGGAATTTCCATTTTCCTACCGACTTTGTTGTTGTAGATTTTAAAGCTGATCCTCGAGTACCTCTCATTTTAGGAAGATCCTTTTTAAGAACCAGTCGAGCTTTAATTGATGTGTACAAAGGAGAACTTAATGAACAAATAATTTTTCATGTCGATGGCACGTCAAAACATCCTCAAAAGCATATAAACGAGTCAATTAAAATGGTTAATAACTCATGCAAGGATAGTTTTAAAAGGTTTACCGACGAACCTGCTCTAGTTTGCTCACCCTCACTGGAAGATGTCAACGATGAAAAAGAAAAGCAAGAAGTGAAGAATCTCACAGAGCCGACGGCTAAATGCCAAACTCGTATCACACCTTGTTTGAAGAATTTTAAAGTTATTTGCAAGGGGAGCATTTTTCATTCAAACAAAACACCTCAAGTTTCTTTGGTTTTTGCAATCACATCCACCTTACCGTCTATTGAGCCCAAGGATTCTCTCATAATGAGGGACGAGCACCTTAGTACTTTTAGTGCTGAGGAAATTATCTCAATCCCAAGAGAATCTAAGGATACATC
>BQNB010196447.1:0-11287 GCA_026074375.1 Tanacetum coccineum | reverse complement strand
TCCATTGCACTCGTGCTCCCTGCCAGGGAGCATGAATGCGACACAAGTTTTGTTTTGGGGAGGCCGCCTGCACTTTCGTGTTGTTGGGGAGCAAATCTGCAAATTTGGGAAACCACAGGGAGCATATTTGCCGATTTCTCAATAATAAATAAACAAGTATCTCTGCTAGATTACTTCATCGTGTCGGAGGCGTGGCCGATGTTGGAGTTTTCATATAAGGTAGGGTCCGGTGTCATAATAAGTAGAATAACCTCTTGTCAACTCGCTATCGATGTGGCTTCGAGATAAAATGCACCGGTTTTACTTATATAATCCAAAGTCGAAATATGTTTGCTACATCTTGTCGGAGGCGTGGCCGATGTTGTAGCCTTCTAAAGGACTGAGGTATAATAAGTTTGCTTATTTTGTCTTACTTTGTGCCTTAAAGAGCCTAAGGGTATATGGTGCAAATAAGATTGGTCCATTCATGTCTTAAAGAGCCTAAGGGTATATGACATGAATGGTACCTTGCTTAAGTAGCTTAATAAAAGCCAAATTTTGGTTGCCTCGATGTGGACTTTATTCTTGATGACATTTGATCTTTTGAAAAGAGCTAGGAGCTAATTATTGCGTTCTTAACCGTTACACTTTATTTTTGGAAGTAATAAGTATCGAAACAAGTCTTAAAGAGCCTTCGGGTATATGACTTAAGTAAAATCCTGAGATACAAAAAATAGGATTTGCGGGAGGAAAAGTAAGTACACAATTAATATTTATGAGTAGTGTTAGTGTCATGACTTGTAATTAACAATGATCTTGTTTTTGAGCTTAGCATGGGAAAAGTGAAAAATCGGGGATGACGAAGTTATCTTTTAGACACTTAATTGTGCTTTTTGTTCTATGATCCTAAAAGTTACCAATGAGGTAATGAAAACATTACATTATGTCAACACAAATAAGTTGTAGTTAGGTAGTTAATTATCAAGAAAAAATCATAAAAAGAGAAAAATCTTTGAAAATGGGAAGTCGGGTGTTTTATAACTTGTGATCTCTTAATTCTCTCAACAAAAATCTTTGCTACTTTTCAAAGGTTTAGTTTGGGGAATTTTCGAGATATTTGGTTATAAGGCATGTGATATTGCGTGAGGACACACAATCGTTTAGTTTGGGGAATTTTGATAAGTGTAGAATACACATATCCGTTTGTACCTAAAATAACCCAAATAAACCCAAAACAGACCAAAAATGACAAAAATATGCTTGTATTTGTGTTTTGTGTATGCAGGTATGGATAAGTCAAAAATCACAAGAAAACAGTCAAAAAACGAGCAAGCACGAACACAAGAATCAAAAGAGTTCAAAAAGAAGCCAAAGATACAAAGCCGAAGCCAAATCCCTAGCCATTTCCTCTTTTATGAAGCCACAAGGGCCAGTTTTGCAATTATCGAAAGTCCTTTTATAATTAAGAAAAGAAGAAAGAGAACACAAGGACCATTTGTGTAATCTCCCCAAAGTTCAACAGTTTTAACTGTCGAAATTTGGGCGCCAAACCCATTTACTATTCATCGTCTCCCCCGTTTTCACCCCCATGGTAAAACAAAGGGCTTATGGAAATTAAAGGGCTAGATAGTCAATTAAGGAGCTCATAAGTGCAAGGCAAGGGTCAAATCAGTCTTTCCAAGAGATTCATTAGCTCAAGATCAAGCTCGAGCCACGTCAACAATGAAATAAGCACAAATTTAAGTGGGTTTTTGTGCTAATCTACTCACATAAGTAGCACAAACGTCACATCAAAGAATGCCAGCCTGGCAATCCTCAGTTGTCCACAAATCAATCCAACGACTACAATTGATGATCAAATGATTGAAGAAATGAATGGCAGAGATTAAAAGTTTGGAGAGCAAGGCAAGAGGGCCTAGAAGCTTCAGCTTGGCACTATAAATAGACCTCATTCTCACACACACAAGGGGTCATCTTTTTTTTATCTTTCTTTTTAGTAAATTTTAGCTTAATTTCGTAATTGTACTTAAATGCTTTTGTAATCTCCTTTTCTAGTAATGTAATTCAGTTTTCAATTAATGAAATTCAGTGTTTAGTATTCTAAATCTCGTTTTCTAAGCTCTCATTTTAAGTCATATTATCTCAATAAGCTAATAAGCTCGTATTAAGCTCTTTCAGTCTATAAGCTGAAATAGAGCTCTTTGAATTCAGTATTAATCTTACCTAAACCTTAAATCAGTTTAATCTATCATGGATCTTATTGGATTAGAGCTTTTGGAAGGGGATCTTAACTTGGAAGAGATCCCAAGGACTTATACTCTAGCTTATTAATAAGCTAGAGAGCTTGTAGCTGCCTTAATTGGTTCCTTTTGTTTAGCTAAAGGATTAAGTAAGTTTCTCTTTTCATTCTTCTCTAATTTCAGTTTAATTGCTTAGTTATTGCTTATATGCTTAATATCTTTGCTTATTAGTGTTTAAGTATCTCTTATATTGCTATTTAGTTGTTTGTCCTTATCTGTTTTTTTTGCTTAAATAGTTATAGATCATTAGTTACTAATTTCTGTCATAAAAACTCATAAAATCCAAAAACATTAGTTTAATTAGTTAAGATCTTAGAATTTTGCTTATTCAGTTGTTTAATCATGATTTTAATTTTGTTTTAAGCTAAATATTACTGTATTTAGTTTTTGTTCATTAGATTTCTCTTAAAAAGTTATTCCCAAATCTGTCATAGTCAAAAAGGAGTGTTTGGTTTAGTGCAATCTTAATTTACACTAGCAGTACTAACATCAGTTAGTACTGCTGAACCTTTACATTAGCAGTACTAACCTCAGTTAGTACTGCTGAGCCTTTACACTACCAGTACTAACCATAAGTTAGTACTGTTAGCTTAGAATTTCAGTAGTATTAAGTTTAGTTGTAGCTTATCTTAAAATCAGTTTTAGCTTTCATTTTCTAGCTTATTTCATAGCTTAATTCTGTTCTTTAAAATCAAGTTGCATCAGCAATACTTTCAGCGAAAGTACTGTTGAATTTTTACACTAGCAGTACTAACCTCAGTTAGTACTGCTGTGTTCTTAGCTTAATTTAGATAAGCAATTTTAGGATTTAGCTCTCAAATTCAGTAGGGAATTTAAGTTTTAATATAGCTTAATAGATTTTAAGTCTTAATTTGCAATTTATAGCTTATTTTCCTAGTTAAATTTAGCTATCAAAAGTCATAAAAAACCTGAAAATACCAAAAACAGTATGGACTTAAGTAGAGTCTAAACTTGTTATTTTAGCTTTTAATCCTAGTTTTTATAGCTTATTTAGATGGATAATAAGTAGTTTAGTAATTCCTAAAACTTTTAGAGTCTAGTTTAGCTTATTAAGGTTTTTAGCTTATTTGAAGTTAGTGTTTTCTTGCTTATTCCCTGAGTTTGCCTGTTTCATGCTTAATTTCAGTAGTTTAAGAACACTTCTAGCTTAGTTCTCTTTGCATTTTTAGATTAAGCACGTCATAAGCTTTCTAGATTACTTTTCCTTTTTAGAATTAAGCTTAATTTGAGTATTTTATGGTTGTTTAAGTGAAAATAAGCTCAAAACCTCACTTTCTGTAATCAGTTTAGAAATAAGCTCTTATTGAGCTTATTTGAGATTTTCAGTCCTAGTAGCTTTTATTAATTTTGTTCCCACTAGCTTTCTTTACAACTTTGTTTTTATAAGTTTTTCATAATAAGCACTTTTTAATTTCAACTTATTTTTAAGCTTTAAATGGACTATGTAGTCGGGTTAACCACAGGAAGTTTGTAATTTTCTCATTTTCTTTGTTTTGTAGTTAATCCTTGCCCATTAAAGTGTTTCTCCCCATTAGTCCTTTTTCCTTTTTGAACCATTAGTCCTTAGTTAAGTAGTTAATTAAGTTTAATAGTTTTAATTAGTAATTAGGTTTAAGTTTTAATTAGTTTAATTAAACTTTTATAAAAAAAAAAATTAAAATTAGGGCTTTTATTTTTAATAATTTTCGGAAAATTTTCTTTATTTAGTGAAAGTTTAGTTTACATTTTTAGGGATTTAAATTTGTTTATTTGCTTAATTGTCATTATTTGTTGCTTCTTAATTTAGTAGTAATAGCTTACCCAAAATATCTTTGCCTCATTCAAATCAGAATCCGAATTAAAACGTGGTTTCAATTTCACTAGTCGTTGGGGAAACGACCCGGGTGATCATACTTACCCGGTTTAATATACGTATTATATATTATATTATATATATTTTTGAGAGTGAATTTTATCAAGGGTAACTTGGTAATTTTCTTAATTACTCTTAAAGTTATATTAGTATATATATTTTGGGTATATAAAACTTGCAATCAATCCCTAAATGATTATCTAAACTTTTTCTAATCCTAGCTAACTATTTAAAAGTAAAAAGCTAAGGAAATTCTAAACCGAGAGTGATTTAAGCTTAAAAACGAAGAAAACGAGAACGAGGATCGAATCCCGTTCTTTAAAAAGTGAACTTTCAAAATATTAACCCTACGGAAGTAAATTTCAACCTAAGCCAAGAATTTGATAAAAGAAAATTTTATAAAAAAAGAATTTTTTTTTGATTATTCTTCTATTTTTTATGATTTTTTTAAGTTTTTAACTAAATTAATTCATGAAAAATATAAAACTTTAAGCTAAAATCCTAAAAAAATTCTAAAAATAGTTTATGATAAGCAGGATGTAGGAAAAATGAGAAATCCTAAATAGCTAAACAAAATAAGCTGGGAAAATTCAAATAAGCACTTGAAGTGCTTATTATATATAAAGCTAAAAAAAGGGTTAAAAGGTTTGATTGTGCAAACCTGGATGTAAAAGTCCCAAGGGCACGTTGGTGAGGGGTGTGTGTGTTGAGGCTTATAAAAGGGAGAGACTAGGTTGAGGTCGGTGGTTCGATCCTTGCTCACCCCCGACTTCCTAGGTTTCCCTTTTTTTTTATTTTTGCAAAAACCTAAAATGCAAAGTTGTAAAACAGCTTATAATAAGCTATTTTTGTGAAAACAACTTTTTTCTAAATCACTAATAAGCTAGTTAACAGCTTAAAATTATGACAAAAACACTTAACCATTTTTTTTACTTTTAACAAAACTAAATAAGCTATAAAACTAAGATAAGCTAAACTCTAAACTAAATAAGCTATCACTATCTTAAATCTAACCTAATAAGCTAAACTAGACTAGAAATAAGCAAATTGGATAAGCCATAAACTTAAAAATCGAATAAGCACTTATACTAAACTGCATACTAAACAGAAAGATAGCAAACTTTGAGCTTATTTTAAGATAAGCCAATGGAACCTTATGGTAATCTAATTTATACCTACTTTAGGCCTGCCCTATAAGCTACTTGAAACAATAGACAAAAAGCATTTTGAAATGCAAATAAGCACTGAAAAGCACAATGAAAAAAACTACTTATGCTATTTTTGATGTTTTTGGTTTTTTGCAAACAATTTAATATTAACCTAATAAGCTACAAACAATTTAATATTAACCTAATAAGCTAATTAAGACAGAAACTAAACAAAAACTCAATGCAATAAGCTAAAAATCTCAAATAAGCATTTTGATAAAACTGATAACCAAACATGCCTTAAGGGCAATTTTGAGCTTAATTCCAAATAAGCAAATGGATCCTTATGGTTATAATCCCTACACTTACTTATACAATGACCAAAAAGCTACTTGAAACATGTCTTAAAAACTATTTTGAAAAGCTAATGGACAAAAAAAAGCTATTTGAAAATAGCTTATTACACTTAGTATGCTGAGTGAACCTTTGGTTTTTTCAAAAGACAAAATGATGAATTTAAGCTTAAAACAGATATCCTAATGAACTTTTAAAAGCAAATTAAGCTGAAATAAGTATACTGTTACCTAAAATCTTCTTGCAAACAAAATTGGAAACTCTAAAAACTATTTTTACCTGCTAATTTTTAAGCTAGAAATTGGCTATTTGGCTTTTATGACTGCTGATGCAATTGACATATGAACAACTAAAACTTAAAACTAACAAATGCAGGCTTAGCAAACTATCTTCTATTCTAATAGAACACCAAAATAGCTATAAATCCACTAAGTTTAACTGCTAGAAACAATTAAAACCTAATGAGCTTAAGGATCTGAGCTTAAACTAACAGACTAAACTATAGCTAATTCACATAAATGAAAACTAATTTAAACCTACAAATTTCCTTAAATCCAATCTTATAAACCTGCAAATGTAATTTTAAACCAATCCTAAGGACCAAATGGCCTTGGCAGTACTAACTTGAGTTAGTACTGCCTTGTGCCAAACACTCCTTAAAAAGGCCAAAATCCATTTTTAGCTTATGAAGATGAGAAATAATGAACAAAGACCAAATACCAGATATTAATTAGCTTTTAACAAATCTAATAAGCAACTTTTAACAACTAAATAAGCAGAATTGATAAGCTAATTACTATGCTAATATTTTTTTTGTTTTTCAAACTGTTTTATACTAAAATCTAACAAACTAAGATCTAGGTTGATTATCAAGCATATTAAGCATTAAACTACTAGAATAAGCACAAGTAAACATTGATAAGCACAGATAAGCTATTCTAAACAAATTAAGCAGGCAATAAGCAGTAATAAGCTAGAAATGCAAATTAAAGCTAAAAATGTAAAAAGAGAACTTACAACTGCCTTTGCACAAAACAAGGCTTATAAATGCTCTTTTGAGCTATCAACAAGCTCCAGCTTATCCTAGGATAAGCTGGTGAGGTCCTGGAAGCCCTTCCATTACTGGCAAACTACTCCTAGATCATTAAACTGTGTAGCCCTTGGATCAAAATGAGCACACGGATTGCCAAGCTGGCAATCCCACTCTTTGGGAGTGAGTGTGTTTCTTTAACACTGAATCCAATGCAAATTTCCCTTTTCTTGTGTGTTTCTTTAATGCCCGCGTGTCATTCTTTGTCAGAGTCTTGACCAATCACAAACGTTTGATGATGTTTTTCTTTGCTGAGGTGTAGCTTAGTACTAAGAATCTTGTGGATAAGTGAAAGGAGTGGGTTAATTGGATTTTACAGGGGTAATTTTGATGATTAATTGATTGGGGGAAACGGTGAACAGTGAAAACTGTTTTTCCCGCCTCCCAAATGTTATACGTTTGAGGTTTGACCCGGGAAATGGGTGTTTGACTTGGGCTCTTATAAAAAAGAAATAGGCCACAGGTTTATTATTTGAGCTCGGTAAATTTATAAGTGATTTGGTTATAAAGAGATAATGACCGTTTGTCTTTATAATAAAAAGACTAACGGTGTTTGGGTTTTATGGACTTATTGTGAATTTGGTTTAACATTAAGGCTCATTTGGGTATTTTGAGGGTTTTGGCATTTTGTGGTTTGACCAAGGGTTGACCAAGGTTGACTTTGTTAACCTTTTGCTAGAAAACTTCCGGCTCTTGTGCACTCTATCCGTTCCCGTGTCCGTGTTTGTCCGGTTTTGACCGTTTTCTTGTGATTTTTGCAATATCCGTACCTACACATTCACAAACAACAAAATACACAAATACAAGCATATTTTTGCACATTTTGATCATTTAAGGGCCATTTTTGGTATAAAAAGGATATGTGATTTCTCACATATCAAAATTCCCCAAACTAAGTGATTGTCGTGTCCTCACGCAATGTTATATGCTCTAAAACCAAATACCTCAAAACTTCCCCAAACTAAATCTTTGAAAAGTAGCAAAGACTTTTGTGGGGAAAGTTAAGAAATCACAAGCTTTAAAACACCATATTTTCCCATTTTTCAAAACTTTTTCCATTTTTATGATTTTTCTAATTTACAACTTATAACTTATTCATGTGTGACATAATGTATTGCTTTCATTATTCATTGATAACTTTTAGGATCACGGAACAAAAAGCACAAAAAGTGTCCAAATGGATAAATTCATCGTCCCCGACTTTCACCTCTCCAAGCCAAGCTTAAAAACAAGATCATTGCAAAATACAAGTTATGATGCTAACACTACTCATAAAAAGCTATTGTGTACTTTCCCTCCGTATTCCTAATTTCCTCAAAGAAATTTTGTATTATTGGTGACAATTAATTATGTCATATTCATAAAGTAAACCCAGTTTAGCCATTAATAGCTGGAAACCCTTTCCTAAAGAAGACAATGAGGTGAGATAAGTCACAATACGGTTCTATTTTCGCATGATTTAAGGGGTTATCCTTTTTATTTCATCTGCAAACAACTCCAACAACGAGTCAGAGACGGAGGCTTTTATTAGATAACCACCGGAGTTGAAATTTGGGCTTATTATTATTATATTATTATTGCAACATTATTAAAACACGGTCATTTCGAAGCTTGCAACTTCGGTTTCGACCGGCAAGATGCAGCACACATATTTCGACCTCGTAAATTCCTCACCCTTTGTAGAAGGCGGCAACATCGTTTTGTGAGCCGGCAAGAAGCAGCAAACTTTTAATCATCTCGGTTTATATTACTATGTGCCTTATTTAGAAGACTACCACATCGGTTGTGAGCCGGCAAGAGGTAGTAAACTTTTATCAGCCCACAGTTTTTATTATTATTTTTATTACCTCCACCCTTTAAACGACTGTCACATCGGTATGCGAGCCGACCATGATCCAGAAGTCTTATTTCGGCTTTGGTTTATTTCATAATTATTATTATTATAGCCAAATTTCAAGTCCTGTGGTCTTTTAACAACTGCCACATCGGTATGCGAGCCGACCATGGTCCAGGAGTCTATTTCCCTACAACACTGACAAAACCTCGATGTGTACCTTACTTTCACCAGAAGGAATCTCTACGAAGTGATTTAAACTAAGAATCGCAAAAACCAAAGAAACTTTATTTATTAAACAATTATATATAAAGGTGAAACAAGCTAATGGGAGAAAAAGCCACAATTAACACTTATGAGCCTTAAAGAAATCCAACTATTCTATGTTTAGCATCAAAACTTATACTCTACTCTATCATCTCTTGTTCTTCACAATTTAAAATTTCTAATAAAGAAACTCGTGAATACTTAGCCTAATGAATTAAGATCGGCACTTTAACAAGTCACATAGACTGGCAACAATCTCAACTCTAATAAATCGATCTTCGCATATTTAAAATCAATTATGGGAACTTGCAAAGTCTTGACCTTTTCAAGCTAGACTTGCGTTTTATAGCTCCTTGTATAAAAAAATTAGCAAAATCAATCTATTTAAAGTTAAGGAGAAAGCTAAGATATGAAACCGGTCGGGTCAAAATTTAATTTTCGTTCTCACCAACGGAAAACCTACATTCGTGTCAACTTTTTATTTTTTATTTTTATTCAACTAACTATTTTTTAACATTTTTTATATGAACAATAAACTAGATATTAAGACTTAAAAATTTAAATTTTTTAAGTTTTTGCGGGAAAACGGGATACATAAGAACAACGGGCAATAGTAGGTAAGATTATATCGAAGATATACTACCCCATACTAAAATTAAACATTGTCCTCAATGTTTCCTAGCCTAAGACTTAAAAACCCCATACAAGAAACTCAAAAAGTCAATGCATAACCCAAGCATGAAGAAAGTATCACAAAAATCTTAAGTTGTTTATCAAGTATGCTACAAGATAAATGTTAGTCGATAATAATCTTAGGATATCGGATTTCCCCAAACTAATGGCAAGCAAAGGCTAGGAAGCTCGAGTGGACCGGGACAAAACACCGAACACGAGAGTCTTCAAAAATTTTGGGTCCATCCTACAAACAATCACAAGCACAAACAACAAGAATCGGAAGAGTACAAGCCTCCTCACATCACAATAGAAATAAGAAAGAAGAAAAATGGATAAGCATGGGGTGCCTCCCACGAAGCGCTTTATTTTTGGTAACCGAGTCACATAGCTTGACTCGATCCCCGAATTCATTCGTCCTTGGAGAAAGTTTGGAGATCCTGGACTACCTTGGGTGGTAAGTCCCCTCCGAAGTAATGCTTCACACGATGACCATTCACCTTAAAGTTTGGACCATTGGGTTGAGATAACTCGATGGTTCCGTATGGAAAAACTTTGGTGATGGTGAAAGGTCCTGACCAACGAGTTATAAGCTTTCCCGAGAATATCTTTAGACGAGTGTTGAAGAGTAAAACTTGTTCACCAACATTAAAAATGTGGTTTTTGATCTTAGAGTCATGAAGCTTCTTCGTCCTCTCTTTATATATCAAAGAATTCTCGTAAGCTTGATCACGAAGCTCATTAAGTTTATTAATTTGAAGCTTCCGGTGATCACCCGCGGTTTTAAGATCAAAATTGGCATGTTTCAAAGCCCAATATGCTTTATGCTCTAACTCGATAGGTAAATGACAAGACTTTCCATACACTAACTTGTAAGGCGTACAACCAATCGGTGTCTTAAAAGCGGTACGAAATGCCCATAAAGCGTCATCTAGTTTGTCAGACCACGAGGCACGGTTTTCTCCAACCGTCCTTTCTAGAATACGTTTCAAGCCACGATTGGACACCTCCACTTGACCGCTCGTTTGAGGGTGATAAGCGGTAGCAAGACGATGAGTGACCCCATACTTAGACATTACTTTAGCAAATTGATCATTACAAAAATGGGTCCCACGATCGCTTATAATAGCTCTAGGTGTTCCGAATCGGGCGAAAAGAGATTTCAAAAACTTAACCATAACTCGAGCATCATTTGTGGGGAGCGCCTTTGCTTCCACCCACTTCGAAAGATAATCAACGGCTACGAGGATGTATTTATTCCCATGTGAAGACGGAAATGGTCCCATAAAATCGATACCCCATACATCAAAGATTTCACAAACTTGAATAGCGTTTTGAGGCATCTCATCTCGTTGTGAAATTTTGCCTTGTCTTTGACACGTATCACAAGATTTGATCATAGTATGGGCATCTCGATATATGGTTGGCCAAAAGAAACCAGCATCAAATACTTTTCTCGAGCGGTAAGATTGGCACTATGATGGCCCCCGGTGGGTCCTTCATGACAAGCTTTGAGAATATCATTAGCTTCTTGCCCGTGCACACACCTTCGAATGATTTGATTCGCACAAATACAAAAAAGATAGGGATCGTCCCAGAAATAATGTTTAACGTCCTTGAAAAATTTCTTCTTTTGCTGAGTCGTCAGTCCTTTGATGATAAAATTCCCCGCATGGAAATTTGCATAGTGTAACACCCTCAAATCTAAGTATGCAGCGGAATATTGAATATCCGAGGGCGTTACATTATGGGTCAATAGCACAAGATATA
>BQNB010196446.1:0-11287 GCA_026074375.1 Tanacetum coccineum | reverse complement strand
AGTTCCGTAGCTGTTAATGTTTTTGCTGTTGATGTTTTGTAAAATTGGTTGGTACTCTAGGGAGCTGTTGATGTTTTTGCTGGAATCTTTGTTGAATCCTTTATATGTTGTGCAAATCAATGCTAGATGCCTACTTAACGGTAACGTTTAGAAATATCTTGGTTGAAGTTAGTTCAACTAGTAATAAAATTCATATTGTTGCTAGAACTATAAGCGTTACTGGAAACGTAAATACAAAAAGAGTTTCTCTTCTCTTTATAGTTCCGTTATGTTGAAAGTTGAAACTATGGTTATTACTGGTTTTGTGTTAACTTTTTGAATATCGCTTTACATTGCTGTTCTCAGTTTCTATCTGTGAAATGCTAGAAAGATGGTCACACGTGGATTTAAACTTATATTTGATGGGTTCGCATAGATCCCTAGCATCATGATATAACATGAAGTTTCATGAAATGTTCGTTCTTTGACATATCTTTTGAATTTTCTTTTATTTCAAGGAATTGCTGTTGCTTTAACTTTAGTTTCCAAAGTGTTACCATCTGACAACAGCCAGGGGCGGAGCCACAAATTTTTCCTCGAGAGGGACACATTTTGAAAATTTTTAAAAACTACATTAAAAGTTGGTTCTTAGGGGGCAAATTATAAAAAACCCTGAATATTTTAGAAAATTTACACTACATCGGTAAGAAAGGTTATTGATGATAAAAGGATCCCGGAAGTGTCTACTCAAATTCGATGGATAAAAGCGGTACCAATCAAGGTAAACATTCATGCGTGGAAGGTGAGGTTGGATTGTTTGCCTACTCGTCTTAATATATCCCGGAGAGGTATAGACATTCCGTCTATTCTTTGTCTCGTTTGTGGTAGTGTGACGGAATCGTCAAGTCATTTGTTCTTTGATTGCTATGTTGCTAAAGATAACTTTCGCAAGATTTGTCGTTGGTGGGAGGTGGATTTCATGGAAGTGCATACGTTCGATGAATGGGTTTCTTGGATCGTAAATCTCCGGATGCCTATTAAACATAAAAGGTTGTTAGAAGGGGTGTGTTTCGGGTTGTGGTGGCTAATTTGGTCTTTTCGTAATAAGTGTGTCTTTGGTGTGGATTCTCCTTCTAAGGCGGCTATTTTTTATGATGTTGTGTCGTATTCTTTTTATTGGAGTCGGTATAGATGTAATGTGTCGTTTAGCTGGGTTGATTGGCTAAAAAATTCTAATCTTGTAACTTTGTAATTTTTCTAGCTCCTTGCTAGTTTTATTAATATAGTGATGTTCAAAAAAAAATTCGTTAGGGGGCATTTGCCCCTCGGGCCCCCTCCTTGTCTCCGCCACTGACAACAGCTAATAAAGTATATTGTTGTCCGTGCTTCGGTTATATTGGTTTATCCAGGTTTAACAGTTCGTGACCTCAAGTTAGAAGATTGTTTGAAGACGCTTGCTGTCGGATGTCTTCATCAAGTTATGATTTTATTATTTTAATGTTTTGTCTTTTTTTTTCTTTTCTGGTTTACTACTCCAGTCTGATTTTTCGTGATTTCGCCGTTCAGACTATGGGAGAGTATTAGTGAATAAATAAGCCCAAGCCCGTTTGTAAGTTTAAGGTATTAGGTTTTCACCATTATAAATAATGATCAATAAGATTATACCTATGGGGATTTTAATGTCTAACAAGCCATTGGTATCCTTGTGAGCCTTCAACTTTGTTAAACCAAATACTTTTTGTTGAATGCATACACACTTTTCACTTCTTTATTACGGGCTTCTCACACATGAATTTAGACTTACACTCTGTCATGAGTTTATTTTTAAGAGTGAAAAGAAAAGGTTTAAGATGGTAATAAAATAATTGTATTTCAAAGATTTTTTAAAAGAGAAGAAGAAAATATAATACAGTAAATTACATTAAATTTACTCTTTTAATCTTTTTCCCAAATTGAGATGAAAGTGAGTGAAGTTGATTTTAGCTTCTTTTTTCTTACATCCTTCTTTTTCTTTTCAACTCGAGAACACAAGATAAAAAATCATTTCTTATTCCTCTCCTTTTTACTTTTCTCTTTCTTTCCCTCTCCATGTCTCTTTTTTCCGTATTATACTCGGGAACACAGTGTTAATCAATGTTCTAATATGGACCTTGGCATTGGCGTTAGGCGTAGCATGAGTCAAGGCGTCAAAAGACGCGCAAAGGCACGCTAAATTGCAAAGTGTGACGCCATTTTTAAAAGCTTTTAGAAAAAATTGGGCTATTTTGTATTTGAGCTATTTTTTTTTGGGCTTAATAACTTTTAACTCAATTTTAAGTAGTAGTGAGTATATGACCACGAAGACTACAAGTTCATATTGCTTTTATGCATAGCACCTTTTGTAAACTTAATATGTATATGAAATATGATATTATTATATAAATTTATAAATATTATTTTGCTGCTATAGTCATGCCTTGAAATACGTCATGGCTTCGCAAAGGCTCCTAAGGCTTGAGGCGTAGCCATGCCGTCACACCACGCCTCACGTTATTTATAACCTTGGTGTTAATACTAGTGATTCTATTAGGCATCTAATCATTTATGTTCAATTTTCAAGTTTTTTAAGTAAAAATAAAGAAACAAGAAGTAAACACGAACAACTTAGAAAGGAGAAATTTTACTTCAAGATCAACCAAATCATTTTTTGTTTTTCAATTTTTTTTTTTGTTTCTCTAGCATGAAAATGAAGGTCTCCGAGTTTTTCATGATATGTTTGTATTTTCATAAGTACTTAATTATCTTTTTTTTTTTTTTTTGCAACGGTGAAATTATATTAATAATATCATTGTTATACAAGTAATATGTAGACGAAGCGAATCACGCATATATTGCAAGAGTTCGAGTCGGGTTTTGAGTTTGAGTTTTAGAGAACGAGCCAAACATTTGAGCCCGAGCTTTAGCAGTTAAATCAAGCTCGAGCCACACATTACTTAGACCGTACTTGGTTTGACTGGACTTTAAAAGCCTGATAGTACAGTACCCAACCAACTTGGATGAATTATGTCTATGATTTAGGGGTGAGCATAAAAACCGAAAAAACAAAAAATCGAAACCGAATCGAACAGAAAATAACCGAATCGAACTTATAACCGAACCGAATTCGCCAAAACCGAACCGAACCGAACTACTAATTCGGTTCTCGGGTTGGATATGGGTTTGGCACTCCGAACCGTAAACCAAACCGAAAACCGAATTCATATAAATATATATATTTTTTTATATATTTATATATATAAATACTATTAAAATGTTATCATAATATAAAAAAACACTTTTTATGTTAATAATAATTTTTTGTTACTAAAAATATATGTAATTATTAATTTTTTTCTTTTAAAAAATAGTGAAATTCGGGTTATTCGGGTCAACCCGAGAACCGAACCGAATTCGAATTCGGTTTTCGGTTCGGTTCAGTTGAATTCTAGTTCGGTTCGGTTCGACTTTCGGATTGACCAAAAAAAAAATTAACCGAACCGAACTAACCGAGTAACCCAATAACCGAACCGATCAACACCCCTAATCCAAATGACCAAATATATACATAGCTTGGCGAAAAAAGTTGATAACCGGTAACGCGGCCCATAGTCGTTTGCTTTTGTAAAATGTGAGCAAGTTAATTTCGTTTTAAGTAGTATATCAATATATCAATAGGAATAGGTTAGTTGATTGTAAAGCTATAAGTAACTTATGGGTAATAACTATCCAATAAACCTATCTCTCACTAGCTATCACATTAGCTCCACCTCTTGTAAAAAAAGGTTTTTTTATGCTCGTGGAATGTAACCGGTCCGGACCGATCAAAATTGAATCGGACTGAAAACCTATTTGACCCAAAACACGGAATTGAGAACCGGACCGAAAGTTTTTTTTACTATTGCTATTTTTGCCGAACATACCATAAATTTAAAAACAACACGAAAAAAAAGTTACTCACAGTAAATAAATAAATAAAATAACCAAACTCGCAAACCATGAATAACTTTAATTAATCCCTCCATAACTCTACACCCACTTTCCACCGATATATTCATCTGAACTCTCATCCTTTCACTAATACTCACCGAACCCGAACCCGAACCCAAACATTTTCTACCAAAATTTACACCTAACACTCAATAACCCTCCCATCGGTCACATTTTGTGACGTCACTCTTTTGACAAGCTCCGATGAGTATTTCGTAAGCTATTTCACGGAGATCGGATTCCGATAGATCCAGATGGAGTTTGTCGTAAGAATTTTGAGCTACGTCGGAGGAAGATGTCGTAAACATGGTTTTGAGTCGCCGGAAAATGAGATCGCCGGTGGCCGGATGTGGATTGACGGTGGTGGATTGATGGTGATAGCGGGGCCCATTGACTATTTACCTGGGAAATTGCAACGGCAAATTCCTTTTTATATTTTAATATAAATTTGTTTAATTAATCAAACATTTTTTATGTTTTCATTTGGCACGGGTCACGTTACCTGACGCGCGTACCACATAAATATTTAGCGTGCCATTTTTTTAATTAGATTGCCGCTTGACAAGTAGACATTGGCGCGTGTAAGCTTATCCAAAGCGCGCCTCTTCATATTTTATGGCCTAATCGTTGCTTAGACACATGTACATGGTTCGCGGCACGTCAAGGAGCACCGCGTGTGTTTCAGCAAACGCGCCAAAGTATTAATTGACATTATTTTTTCGTTTTTTGAACACAAATAGATGATAAGGAAATGAGAAGCATGTTGTTCATCAATTTTGTGAGACACAATATCATAATTACAAATTTTTCAAAGGAGAAATTTTTTTTATGCTCATATTAGTTTATCATACATTAATATTTGCTTGTTATATATACACCATAAATTTGCTTGTTATATATAGTGTACGACTTGTATAACTTGCTAGATCGATTGATCAAACATAAAAGTAGATTATTGTATTGCATGTTTTAAAACACAAAGGGTTTGGTTTACACCATAATTTTCTCCCGCGACGTAACAGCTAAAGAAAGAGAGGGTTTGGGGGTTTTCTAGTTTTTTGCGTTAATGGAGGCTAATGTGCAAATTGAGTTTGGCGATTTTGTGCACATAAATCTATGTTATTTATGGTCTAGAGTCTATTTAAGGCCATTCATGGTCCTGAGGGGGGTTTGATCACTGATGGTTGAGAAGGGTTTTCGATCTACGTGGACATTATTGGCAGGAAGTTAAGAAGTACAGAATCAATGGTTTGTCAACATATTTGTTTATATTGGATCAGATAGGAAAATGGAGACAATACTAGTTTTTTGGAAAGATAAATAGGCATAATGAAGGCGTTCGGAAAGGAAGTATTTCATCGTCTTTACGCTTTGGAGAGGCATCAGAATGTAAATATTCATACGAAATGATTGTGATTACAGTTTAGTTAACTCCTTTCGTCGGAATCCGAGAAGTGGTGTGGAAGAATTTCACTCGACATTCTCTCTAGGTTGGTATAGCTCGCATTACCCTCTCATCTGCTGTTGACAGGTACGTTTGGTCGCTTGAAAATTCAGGGGAGTTTTCGGTGAAGTCTATTCGGCAAGTGATTGATGCTAATTGTTTTCCTGTTATTCACTCAGCTACGAGATGGGTTAAATCTGTGCCTCTTAAGGTGAACATCATGGCTTGGAAAATAAAAATGGATGGCCTGCCCACTAGAATGAATATATCTCGTCGCGGTATTGAAATTGACTCGATAGTTTGCCCTATTTGTAACAGTGGGGCGGAATCTTCTTGTCATATTTTTTTCCAATGTAATTTGGTTAGACAGTTGGCTCGGAAAATATCGTCTTGGTGGAATGTGGATTACATTGATGTTTCTTCTACATTTAGCATCTAGATCGTTACTAAATTGGGTTTGTTTTGGTGTTTCACAAAGTATCCTATTTCACATGTCAGAAGATGTACAAAATATTTCTTTCTCTTTTTTAAAGGGTTTTTCCGGTAAATTTTATTACTTCAAAAAATAATTAAGCACAATGAATGAGGGTGAATCACATATCTCCGTCTGTTACATAGGCAATCTACTTCCTTAAAGAAAGGTACACAAAGTGACTAGATTACAAATGAATCAATAATTTTAAGTAAACTATTTCTTCTTACAACTTCGTACTTTGATATCCAAATTATCGCATATAGATTGAATCTTGTTTGGAATGTCCTGGCCTTCATACATATCATCATCGTATGGGACGTAGTCGTAGTTAGCATCCTCATAAGTTTTCTTCCATTGTTCCAGCAGACTATTAGTACCATAGCCAACCTTCTTTGAAGTCATAAAACTTGTCATTTCGGTTATCAACTGATGCAACTTCACATAAATTTTGAATTTTTAAAGACAAAAGTTACTATGATTATATAATAACAAGCAAAAGAACCCGCGCGTTGCGGCGGGTCTAATTTTTTCCCGAATAATTTTTTTCCCGAATAATTTTTTTGAATGATCTACTTTTTACCAAATTATCAAACATAACGAATGTACTAAAAAAGTTCCAAATTCAATAGCAGTTGAATTAGGAGTCTGTCTGACTCATAAGCTTAAAAGATATTAATAAAAACGTACTGATATACATAATGAGCTTAAAAAGACAGAGAATATATATTATCTTACAAACAAGTGCTGTATGATTCATGTATTAAGTTCCGTAGTTTTATGTTCTTTATTATTTTCACATATGTATTTTTATGTCAATTTACACATTTATATTTACAACTACAACTAACTTATAAAACACTTTTCTAAACCAAAATGTTAGAGCTTGCAGCTACAAACTAACAACTTTCGACTACCCGCTTACAACTTATAGTTACTAACTATTAGTTTACAACTTAAAACTTATTTTGCCAAACATACTTGATATGTCTAGTTTTTCTTATTCGGTCATCTCAAATTAATCATCACAATTAAAAATAGATAAAAAAAATTGAAATCGACTTTATCATGTTGTTCTTAATTGAAGCTATTATCAAAAATGCGCAAATGTCACAAAAAGAAACCTAAGTTATGGGTCATTTCAATTAAAGTATTTAACTTTTTAGCGTAAAAAGGTAGCTGATTTTTTTCTTTCAATTTGGGTATTTTCTTTAAATACTTAACGATCATTCGTTAAGTTTTATATTTCAAGTCCACTATCATCACAACCAATCACTTTCGCTACCACCAACCCCACCTACCCTAAAACCACCAATAACCACTGGCACCACCACTCACCACTACTCACCACCTACCACTGCCGTCACCACCTCCACCAATCACCGCCACTACCACCAACCAGCACCACTAATCACCGCCGCTACCATTAACCCACCCATCACCACCAACCTCCGCCGCAAACCACCAACCTCACCCACCACCACAACTAACCATCGCCGCCGCCACCACCAACCACTTCCGCCATCACCAACCCACCCATAATCTATATACCCCAACACCACTCACGATCACCACCCAACATTGTCGTCCACACCATTGTCATCCCCTAAACACCACCGTCGTTATTAGCAACCCACCAACTACCCCAATCACACCATACCCATACCCACCAACCACTACAGGGTGGTTGGTGGTAGCAGGTGGCATTGATGGTGGCGTAGGTGGTTGGTGGTGGTGGTAGTGGTGGGTGGGATTGGGCGTAGCGACGGCGATTAAGGTAGTGAAGGCAAAGTGGACTTGAAATGTAAAATTAAATGGATGATCGTTATTTAAACTGGCAAAAAAAAGTTTATTTTTTTATGAAGAAATTTTTTTGGTTTGATACCTTTATTAGAATTGACCTCTAAGTTGAGTAAATTTTTTGTGTCATTTTCTGTATTAAAGATTTCATTAAACTTTTCGGTCAGAACTCATTTTGATGTATTATACCGTATTATAAAGCTCTTCCTTTGGACACCTTTGCCTTTTAAGTAATACAATACATTAATGGACAAATTAGCCAATTGTATATGCTTAAGTGTATATAAAATGTCAACCGGATTCATACAATACGTCTTTTTGTGCCATTGTTTCAAACCAAACCGAAATAAAAACCGAATTCATAAAAATATAAATTTTATTATATATTTATTTACATAAAAATAAGAGTAAATTGCAAAAATCATCCCTGTGGTTTGTAGTTTGTGGCACTAATCATCCCTAGCCGATACTTTATTTGGCACTAATATCCCTGGTGGCAAATAATGGTACGGCAAAATTCATCCTTATTAGGGGATGATTTTTGCAAAAGTTAACAAAAAAGTTTTGCAAAAATCATCTCTCTAAGGATGATTTTTGCTGAACGTTTCACCACTCGGGGATGATTAGTGCCAATAGTATCGGCTAGGGATGATTAGTGCAACAAACTACAAACCACAGGGATGATTTTTGCAGTTTACTCTAAAAATAATTATAATTTTTTGTTAGTATAAAAATATACTTTTAAGCTTGAAATATTATTATTTTTTCTAAAAATCTATTAAAATTAAATTTTATAAAAATATAAATGTTGTAATTCTGGTTATTTGGGTCAATCCGAAAACCGAACTGAATTTAAATTCAGTTTTCGGTTCGTTTAAATCCAATTTTAATTCAGTTTGATTCGATTTTTGGTTTTAATAAAAAATATATAAACCGAAACCGAACCGATGAACACCTCTATTTCTGAAAGGAAAACAACAAGAGGCCTA
This sequence comes from Tanacetum coccineum, assembly GCA_026074375.1. Lineage (NCBI taxonomy): Eukaryota > Viridiplantae > Streptophyta > Magnoliopsida > Asterales > Asteraceae > Tanacetum > Tanacetum coccineum. The sequence goes on along the minus strand of BQNB010196446.1, from coordinate 2,598 downwards.
AGCCTGCTTCTTTTAGGTCTCATAATACGTCGACCCACTATCAGGCTTGCTTCTTTTCATGTGCTCCAAATCACCTCCAGATTACAAGTACGCATCGTACATAACTTTTAAGCAGTATAATCCAATATAAGAAACAATAGTATGTAAAAGAAGACTTTTTAAAAGTCTGATATAAGTTAACATTAAAGATGCCAATTGTTTAGTCTAGAGTCTAGACTCTAGAGGCATGAAATCATTTTAGGTAGTTAGTTGGGGTTTGGGGAAACTCTTATCAATTTGTTCTAGGTGGACAAAAATTTTAAAGTTTTCAAGACAAAAAGTTACTATGATTATATAATAACAAGCAAAAGAACCCGCGCGTTGCGGCGGGTCTAATTTTTTCCCGAATAATTTTTTTTTTACGTTTCGGGGCTATTTTTTTTGGGCGATGCGTTATTTCGGGGCCTAATTTTATATTTTCTTTTTGTATGATTCGTAAGAAAAAAAATTGCGTTGGGACGGTCTAATTTTTTTTTTCGCCGAATATTGTTCTTTTTTTGGACGTTTTTGTAAAATTTTTTTACGGGAATTTATTGTGTAAGAAAAATCATAAATAGTTAAAATGTGACGGGTCCTATTTGTATTTTTTTATACTTTGTAGCCATATATAGGCTTTTATGGCTAATTTTTTCCCGGATATTTTCTTTTTTTGTACGATTCGGGAATTTTTTTTTTGCGTTGGGACGGGTTAATTTTTTCACGAATATTTTCTTTTTTTGGGACGGTTCGATATCTTTTTTTTTGGGCCGATGAATGTAAAAAAGTTGTGAACAATAAAAACTTGACGTGTTTTTTTTGTTAATTTTTTTACGGGATTTTTTGTGTAAGAAAATCGTAAATAGTTAAAAGTTGAGGGACCGTTTTGTATTTTTTTTACTTTGGGCCAGATTTCAGGCTAATTTTGGGCTAGTTTTTTTTTTTTTTACTTTGGGCCAAATTTTGGGTCACATTTTATGCGAATTTTAGGCTAGTTTGTCATGTGTTGGGCCTCATGTTTAAAGTGTTGTTTTTTTTTGCTATATGGGTTTTTTTTAATATAATGGGTTTTACGTTTTTGACCATATTGATTATTTTAAAGTTATTAGGTATCGAAGATGTTTCCGCGGGTATTTTTTTATCTGAATAAATCGGAACTTTTGTAATATTTTTTTTCCTCCTACTTTGTGCATACAAATTAAAAAAAAACAAAAACAAAATAATTAAAAAAAAAAAAACCAAAATCGGGCTGGCCCAAAATGGGAGCCCGAAGTCAAAACGACTTCGTTTTAGTCGGTGAATGTGTATATTTATAATATTGTATGTTGTGATTTGTGAATTTTCCAAACTCATTTTGAATTGGTAATATTTTATGTGGTTAAGGAACCATTAACCAATTGGTATTTGGTAAGACTTAACAGTACCTAAAGACTAGGATATATGCATATGGAAATTTACAAGTGTTTGAAATTTGTGAGATATACATACACCATAGTCTTTCACTCTTAAGGTATGTGTTCACAACTAAAAGCTTAATTTTTTGGTTACATCCAATATTATTAAGCATGAATCAAGAATCAAGTGTGAACGATACCATCTTACACACTTTACACCGATGTGTGTTAGATTCTTTGAACATAATTTATTGTCAAAAAACCACACTTTTCTATGTGTACATGTATAACAACGTTGAACATTGATGGGTACCATATAATATTTATGTAATATCAACATACATCCTCTTATAACACTGCTACTTTGAATATTTTAGGGAACAAAAACACTAACATATGTATCTACTTTCTTTTAACAAATACGTAATCAAAATTTAAATATTCTAAATCATTTTTAAGACTGCGAAGTTTGCTTATACAAATATATAAAATATATAAGGTAGATATATTTGTGAAAAAGACTTTCAAAATTCTTCTTACAAGTCATCATTGCATGCAGTCATTTAGGTTAGTTGGTTGGGTGTCGGCCGGGTAACTATTAGTATCAATTTTGTATCATATTATGAACTGGTTTTGGTAAAGGGTTTTTTCGAGCTTATAAAGAGTAGAAAGCTTTTTGTTTTGAAAGAAAAAGCTCCTGCTAAACTAAATGTCTTGTTTGGATTTGATAATTGTAGTTTTTATTATGAGAGGTGATATGCACACCACACAAAGTGATGTGCACACCACAAAAATGCATATGTGGTGTTGTATCATATGCATTACACATGTGATTTTGTGGTATGCACATCACTTTCAACTCCTTTTTATTATACATATAGCTCATGTTATGATCAAATAATAAATATAATTAAAGTGAGAAGAATAAGAAAAAATCATAACCACAAATTTCAGAAGCCTCCATAAAAATACCCCCCATTATTTCTCCCCTTTATGTAGCTACAATTTCTTCTTATTAAATCTATTCCCTATAGCGCATAAGATAAAGAGCTAAGTAGGAAAACGTTTTATTTGTTTTGGAGTTTTTTATATCTATATTTACAAAATTACCTTTTTTTTTTGGAACGGCGATATTATTAGAAACAAAAACTAGCAAGGAGCTAGATTACAAAACAATAATATAGGGGTT
>BQNB010196445.1:0-10392 GCA_026074375.1 Tanacetum coccineum | reverse complement strand
TTCAAGAAGTTAGTTCACGACATTGGAATGCGAAGACTAAATGAACTTAAGTGATCTAATCATCAGAGGGAGAATATACGCATTGCACTCTTTTTTTTTCCTTAGCTATGATTTTTTCCCACAGGGTTTTTCTAAGCAAGGTTTTTAACGAGGCAACATATCTAAGCGTATGATAACTAAGGATGAATAGCCAAAAGGGAGTGTTATGAATAATTATGTTATAATTATGATTGTGCTATTAGGCTGTTGTTACATAAATGACTTAGTGGTAAAACCAATGTTTTGAAAACCGGGTTTTGAATCGACCCGGTCGAGTCACCGGGTTACTGGTTCAACCGCTTGGACCGTCGGGTCAACCCGGTTTTCCAAAATATATATATATATATATATATTTTCAATAATTAGAAAGAAAATATGTATATAAATCATGAAATATTTCATATATTAAGCCTAAAGACTATTTATTAACAAATAAAACATAAATTAAAATTGCGTCGCAAATATATACAATTAACATGTTTTATTTATAAAAAAATACGAAAAAATCGAAACCCGGCCGGGTCTCATGACCCGGGTTGACCCGGGTCACTCCAAACCCGGCCAAACCCGGCGGGTCAAACCGGGTTTCGAAAATATGAAACCCAGTTTAATTTGACCCGTTTTTTCGGCCGGAACCGGTTCAACCGGTTAACCCGGCCGGGTCGAACCGGGTTTCAAAACACCGGGTAAAACAACTAATTTTCTCCTAAAAGTTTTAGAAGTCAAACCTCACTAAATTGACATTTGAGATGATGAAAAGAATGATTAGAAATGTCACAAACAATAACATGTATCAGTAACACAATGTACTTGATCAATATAACAGAGATAGGTTTAGATTATCCACGTTACATGTAAGCTTTCATCTTATAACACCTCTGTAACAAAAATCAAAAACCACCCCACCACAAAAAAGTCTCGACTTTACACTCAAAAACAAAAGAAAAATCGCACACACAGCAAAATGTGTTATACCCATGTTGTGATACCTATAACACACCTATGATGCACAAGATGGGTTATTAACCTGAAGTCGGTTGAGGACGCGATTACGTAAGAGCTTATGTTGTGCCTCTTTTAATTCTATCTGATGCTATTTTTTTTTCTTCATATATGATATATATGGTTGGAGTTGAGATCAATGAAGATCCAATATTTATCAAAGATTCAATGGACAATCATAGTCACCCATTTTTTATTAAATTAAAAAACCACACTTTCCACCTCTTTTTTAAAATTAAAATATCTTGCAAACGGTAAATCGTTAAACACACAAAAAATAAACCCACCGACAGACGAAAATTAAATCATTGTACTAAAAGAAGTATGTAATACTTTATAACGAGGGGCATTTTGATATACTTTCAACGATTTTTTTTTGATTTTTTTAGTCACGTCTGAAAAAAATCACATGTAATTTGTATTACAAAATCACATGTGATTTCACAAAATCACATGTGATTTCATAAAATCACATGTGATTTTGTAAAATACAAATCATATGTGATTTTGTAAAATACAAATCACATGTGATTTTCCAGAATCACATGTGATCTTTCTAGACGTGATTAAAAAATAAAATTAAAAAAAAAGTTCGTCGAAAGTATATCAAAGTGCCTCTCGTTAGAAAGATGATTTAATTCTCGTTGCAATGGTATGTTTCATTTTACGTAACGATTAACGGTTTGTGAGATATTTAATTTTAAAAGAAAAGGTGAAAAGTAAGTTTTATTTAATTTGATGAAAAAATGAATGATTGAGATGAAGTCTTAGGATTTATGATAAAAAAATAATCTTTATTGAACTTTTGCCTATATGGTTGATTTTTTTTTGAGGTTGTAACGTTCGGTTCCCCTCTTTGAGGACTGAAATGGACTTCTTTTAGTGTTTAATACATTCTTCTTACCTTATGAAAAAAAAAACCAATTTTTTGAAAAAGTTTTAAATAAACAAATTGGAAAAACTATGAGCATGTTTGGAAAAAGTAACTGTTGTTAGAATTGAAGATGGAGCTGGAAATGGTGATGAAGATTATGAAAAGAGATTGTTTTTATAACATGCATGAAGTAGCATGTTGTTTTTAGAGATATGAATCAAAAAAAAAAAAAAAAAAAAGAAAAAAAATTTATAATCTCTTATAATTTTGTTTACCAAACGAAGCTATATTTTAAGTATCTTATTTTTCAAAAAAATAAACATAATCTCTTGACAATATTAGGCTGCCCACTATGAGACCGACTCGGTCGCCGTCGATCGGAGTCGGTCGCCTCATAGTGGGGAGTCGGTCGCCTCTTAAGTCGCCGGAGATCGAATATGTTTTTGGTCACAGGCACGACCTTTATTTTAAAGTAAAACTATATGTTTTTTTTTTTGTATATAAAAACAAAATTTTTTTAAGGTTGCCTCATAGCGACACTAGGTAGCCTGTCGGAAAAAGAAAACTGATGTGGCCCCGAAAAATCTAGATCGCGACCACGTCTCATGGTGGCAGCCTTATGTACCAAACATGCTCTATATAACAAAATTTTCCTTCCCAAAATAAAGAAAAGTAAAAAATGGTCAAAGATAAAAAAAAAACCAAAATCGGATGCCAGGTCAATCTTTAAAAGCCAAACGCTACCCCACACAATAATCCAAACCCACCGCGTGGACCCCACACACGTTCCCTCACATTTTCCAGATCAGAATTCAATCAACGGTCACGATCATCCCAAATAAAACTCATCACTCACACACACTCTCCTTATATCAACAAACAAACATGCAACAAACAAATAACAACAAACCCTAAATTCATAAATAATGGAAGAAAAAATAAAACTAATGATCAGTTATGGCGGGAAAATCAACCACCGCAGCCACGACAACAAGCTCACATACACAGGCGGAGACACCAAAATCCTCACCGTCGATCGCTCCGTCATCAATTTCACACACTTGTTTTCAAAACTCATCAATTTAATCGAATTGAATAATTCAAGTGATGTAAAGGTTAAGTATAAGTTACCTGGACATGATCTCGACGCTTTGGTTTCGGTTTTTGATGATGATGACGTGGCAAACATGCTGTATGAGTATGATTTGATGCGCCGCGGTGGCGGCCGGTTGCGGTTGTTTGTGTTTTTTCCGGTGGTTACGACTCCGGTGACGGCGAAGTCGGTGAATCCTGATTTTTTATTCGGTTTTGATAAGGAGTATAATAACAATATGGCGAGTTTTACGGATAATAATACGGTAACGGTTGTTGAGAATTTGTTGCCGGTTGTTGAGAATGTGACACGTGGCAGTTATGTTTATCCTGCCCCGATTGTCTATGGTGCGCCAAACGGTGGTGGTGGTTATTTACAGGCTCAGCAGGTGGTTTATAAATATGTGCCGGTTGGTGTGGAACAGATAACGAATATTCCGGTGATGAGTGGGAGTCAGATGTGTTATGATCCAACGATGAAGATGAGTGCCACGTCGGATTGGGAGGTGAAAGTTGGTGGTAATGGACATGGGTCCCAGCAGCTGGAAAGTTAAATGGAATAATGAGGGTATATCTTTTGTTGATATAATTTTGGGTTTAATTATGCCTTTGTTTTTATATTTTTCTGTTTAAAATTTTGGATTAAATTGTTAACGGATGAGGTTTTTCGTGTTCAAATTTATCTGGCCGTGTTTAAGATGTTTACTTAGTGAGGTTTGATGAAATCAAAACTTGATTTATGCTGTTACGAGTTATATATGCCATATATTTATTATCATTTGCGCGTAACTAGTGAGATGACTCGTTTAAAACACCTTGTATTGCCGGAAATAAGAGGTTTGGAAGGGTATAAAGAACTTTTGAGTTCGATATACTCTAGGAGGAGAATAGAACAAAATATGTCATATTTCAAGTTTTGTAGCTATTAGATAGTTGAGATTTTTCTATATCTTAATTCGAGTGTGGATTTTTCTTCAAAGTACTTATGGAATTATTACGAGAGCATCTCCAATGCAAAAAGCTTTTGATAGTTTTTTGCATTTAAGACATTTATTGCAATGCAATTATATAGCAATAGCTTTTCCAAAAGACTTGGTGCTTATCAAGTCTTTCCAAAAAGTTTTGTAAAAAGCTTTTGTTGCAATAGGAAAAACCACCTCAAAAAGCTTTTTCTAATAATGAAAAGTCTTTAGGTGTTTTACCCTTTGGAGATGCTTTTAGTACGATCTTAGCTGATATTTGAAGGAAAAAAAAATATGATAACCGCAGTAAAATTAATAAAATAAAGTGGTGTTATATTTGTTTATTGCTGCTTTCCATTTGGTAGCTTGTATTAATCACATTAATATTATTATATTAAAAGTTGCAAAGAATCTTTGTCACTAGAACTCCTTTTTGGAGTTTGACACGCTGTATAAGGTGATGCATGAGTGACATGGACCAACTATTTGGGTCCAAAATTGTTAAAATCAACATGGGAAAAAATCATGATGGGGATCACCGGATCATGTACTTTTTCTTTCTACTGTGTGCAGGCTGAATTTACCACGGGCACCCGGGCCACCAGCATGACTTGTAAAAACTACTAAAATATGAGTATCTTATTAAAAAATTTCTTGCAAAACCTTGATAAAGCCATAAAGGGATGTTTGTTTAAGGAGGTGTTTCTATCGGCTTATGAAACATGAGTTTATTTGGGCTTATATTTATAAGCCTAATAAGCTGAAAAATTAAGGCTTAGAAAATATATGCCGAAATCAAAATTGATTTGATTTGGGCTTATATTTCATAAGCCCTAATTTTCTGGCTTATTTTGAGACTTAAGGGCTTATACAAGTTTATTATATTATAATAAACTTATATTACTTTCAAGTCTCAAAATAAATCAGAAAATTAGAGCTTATGAAATATACGCCCAAATGGGGAAACAAACACCCCTTAAGTTTGTTTATTTGGTTGCTTTGTGGGCTTATTGAACTTTTCAAAAGCCCATTAGCCCAATTTTTTAGCTTATGAGTATATCAACTTGTGCTTATGGCTTATTTGATCCGTTTTTTTACCTAGCTTATGAGTATATCAACTTGTGTTTATGGCTTATTTGATCCGTTTTTTTGACCGGAACCGGTTAAACTGGCCAGGTCGAACCGGGTTTCAAAACATTGAGTATGACCAATTTCTTGCAAAGTTATCTCCTTCGAAGCTATTGCGCCGTCTATAAAGACCAACCATGATGTTACTACCCTCGACTTAAACTTGACCACGATATTACTCCATTGGAGACTTTTAATAAATAAATAAAAACCAATTTCTATCAATAAATCTTTGAATCAAAACAAATCAATTTCTATGGAATTGTTCCATAGAGTAATGTCGCAACATATCTAAATATCTATGTTTGATTGAAACACATAAACTTAAGTACTGCCCCATTGACACATTTCAAGATTAATGTTTTCATGAAATGTAATACATCTTGAAGATCTTTTAAGCAAAGTAGTGAACTATAGATAAGATAAGCAAATGCAGTGCCAAATATCATATAGCCGATTATTTTTGGGATACAAGATTACAAGATATCTATACACAAAAAGGCCTAAAAATATTCACCATAATATTTTGGGAGCAAACAAACAAAATTCAGGTTTTTCCATAGTAATTTAAAGTACTATACAGTTTACAACCTCGAGATCTTTTATGAGCCAACGAATGCCCCGTTGCACCACCATAATCAGCTACATTTAACAAACACTATAGCACATCCATTCAAATCTGTACACTCCATGCTCCGTCAAATATGTACGTACAGTTGCAAGCGAAACCATTATTTTCTTCCTTTCTGGAAGTGTTTAGATACTATAAAAGCTGAAACTATTCCAGCCAACGCAAACCATTCTTCTCGCAACTGTTAAGATAGAGAAAAGAGGAGCATTTTAAGTAAGTCTAAGAGCTTAAAATAATCAACTGGACTAGGAAAGAAAAGGTGAAGAAGGTACCGCCAAAGTCCCTAATTTGAAGTTAAACAATGCTACTGATTTCCCATATGGATGCTCGGCAGAGAACTCAACTGCTGTCATGAAACTGTGTTCAATTGTTTGCTTATCATGGTGTTTTAGTTCAAAATCAAGCTTTCTACCAGGAAGTAGTTTAACCTAGTAATATAATATTTAATCGTTAGTGATGTCTAAAAAAAGGTATAATGGTGAACAATGATAAATTTACAAACGAGTGATGCTCACCATGTGTGGGCCAGTGAGCAAAAGGTCGCAATCTTTGTCATTGCTATCCGGAAGCTTAAGGGACCATAACGAATCCAGAAGAGACCACTCTTGCCCGCGAAATTGAGCAAGAACAAGTTTTTCTCCTGCTCTTGTGAACCCAACTATCTCCTTCATCAAAGCCTTGTCTTCTGCACCTTTTTTTCTTTTAATGTTCCTGTCAAGCAAAGTGACGTATGTTTATCATATTTTGCTTTCTAATTCATTTGTCCTATATTCATGAGACCCACAAAAAAAAATTCATGTCTAATCAATCATCTAGTCATAACTCAAATGGTTTACATTTAAAAGTGGAAACTCTGACCCATTTACTTGTGAATGAGTTGGTTCTAACTCAAGCGAGTAAGATGGAAAAAAAAGTAGAGAAGGCAAAAGTAGGTTATAAGTAGCATAAAGTCTAATTTTAACGATGCACACAAGTGTTTATTCAAAGTATTATATTACTATAATTTGAACAAGATTGTTTCGATAGTCATAATTAACAATCAATGTTCTATGAAGAGCTAATAGAAATAGACCAAAAAGTGTTCCTTGGTCATTCCAACCCAACTCAGCGTTTTTAAACCGCACTAAAAGATATCTCATATTCCCATCTTAACCCGACCACATTCTGACCCGTTACCCAACCCATCAACCCCTCCATCTCGCCACCTTAAGGTAATTTTTATAAATGTTTTTGATGAATACCAACAAAAATATAGGATTACCTCGTTTTAAGTTTAATGATCACATCACCAGATGCATCTATGATCTGGGTCCAACTCTTGATGAATCGTACCATATCATGGAATGGTAAAAAATAAAATCCTTTTGAAAGAAGGGAAGAGCGTAGCATCAGAACCACAAGTGGTATGGGAGCTGGCAAGGTACACGATACTGCAACTCGTAGACTGATAGGTTCAGAGCTAACAATGCCTGAACTAGGAACCAAATCCAACCATTTTTCCACCGAGAGTTTACAGACTGGGCCAAAGAAGTCTTCCAGAGATATATAACAAGAACCCAAAGTATCTGCCTTAGTTTCTTGAGAAACGAGTTCAAAGACTAAATATCCAGTAGGTTGACACTCGAATGTAGCAAACTGTTTCTGCCCCGATTCAGACTGGATAGTTCGTTTACCCTTCACATTGAAGATTCCATCTGGCTGCGCCATACTAAAAACTACACTGACTTTTCCCTTATAAACCTGCGGTAAGTTCTTGATTTCTACAAACTCCAACATGACCTGCAGCCAACATGAACACAGTTTAGAACAATGTACCACAGATAACGGAAGTATCTCAAGGTTTGATGGAATTTTTGAATTAACACCACAAATGTACATACAAAGGAATTACCTCGATGTAATGTTTTTTAGGACTATCAATTATCCTCTCAAACGCATTAGTTGAAACAGGTTTCAACTAGTCACACTGTCGTATGCAAGGAATGGTAGTTACAGGGGTATGGGGCAGTGCCTCGATACATTACTCCTGCCCTCTGATACCTTGAGCCAAATGTTTCCTCCCATTGCTGTATAGTTTCAGAAAATCCAGTGTCCAGCTTCTGACCTTTACCTCTGTTTTGATCTGTATCATCGTGTTCTAAAACATTTCCAATTAATTTCGTTAAGTCTTTGCAGTAGGAAGCTGGATGCAACTGGTGAGTATGCCATATCAGGTCAATGTCATAAGTCGGAACGCAAAAGCGTTTTAAGGATTTTTCCCTATTTCTTCTGATGAGATGCAAAAAGCCTTTATATCTTGCAAATGCTGCTTCAAGAAAGACATCGCTTTTCACATGGGGTCTAGATACCTTCACACATAAACATACGAAAAGATTATATGTTTATATAAGATTTCTGAAAATCCTCCTATATAAACAAATGAGGAGAGGAAAAGACGTTTGTAACTTTATTGGTTTCAGGGTTACCTGATAAAAGAACCCCTTCTGTCGTTCAACAGCTAAAACAAAATCATACTTGGAAAAGCTTCGAGTTCCATATACAATGTCTGAAAATTCATTCGATGCAGCACGTGACGTGTCGAATTCATAGGACTCGTTAGGGTAAAGTTTGTTCCATATTTCTTCAGTTTCCCTTTTATCAATTCCTTGAACAGAAGACACAACGTTATAATTGTCAAGAACTTTTCCATATAATTCCTCACAATCAGATATGTATCTAACCTGAGAAACAATATCGACAACAAAACGATATCAGCCTCCAAACGAATAATCATCGTGGAACAAGTATTGAAGCAAGAAAAATTTCAGTTCAGAACATACCGGATTAAGTCTATGAGTATGCCAAACCCATTCACAATCAAGAGGAACAACTAGAGGTCCTTCAGTGACCCGAGACTCGGAATGCTTAGCAAGCAACGGAAGCCAGCGTGCATTGTACCTAAAATAAATTTTACCGAAGTTGTCATAATTTCCAAATAATACATACAGTACGTCACAAACTATATAGTATCCTCAATAAATAGTAATATATGCTCAAAGAAGATAATATCATAGGAAGAGATTAAAGTGAAGGATGGGATGGAAGCGTGTATCCAAACAGGCAATACAGACAATCTATACTTAGTATATATATCAAATTTACATTTTTTTCTGATAAGGATAAACACTACAGATTAGCAATCGATTTGCATTAATCAAACGTTTGATATAAAAGGAAGTGTTTGTTTCCGGATAATTAATTTGTTGGTTTACCTATAGATGGCCCATTTTAAGGTCTCTTCTTCATAAAGCCAACGATTCCTGTCCACGGCTGCAAGAAACTGAAGCTGACGCTTCGCAGCAGTCACAAGATCTTCACTTATCATAATATTCTGTGCTGCACTCCACTCTGACTCCTGTTCCATGTCCATTCTAATTCTCAACTACGAAAACCCGCTGCTACAAGTTAAAAGAAAATGTACTTTAGCATTGATTTAATGTTACATTCTATGGTGATATTTTACGTTTCCATCTAAACACATGCGAGTAATGCATTTCTTTATAGTTCCTTAAATAAACTCAAATGCTAATCACCGGGACATACACATAAATAGCCACAAAATTCAATACACGATTGCATCACCAAACGTGAGAACGTTAGAAATGCACAAAACACTACTCTAAGCTAAACTCAGGTCACAAATTAATAGTCCCCTAGGTATACAAATTTCGGTCAGTTTACAGTACTTACAAGTTACAACATGTACTCCCACTTTCTTCAAAGAGTGCAACTATACTTACTTAACTACCATATATAGGCGGCAAAACGGCAGGTTAGGTTAACAGGTAAAAATGGTTCGGGTCATTTTTAAAAACCAGGTAAAATTGTTAGAACTACAGTCAACTATTGGCCAGGTATTTTGGGTAATGGGTAAAAACAGGTTTGGGTCAAAAATGGGTCATCTAAAACAGGGTCAAATGGGTTCTTGTTAGGGTTACAAGATACTCATTAATCCATCTAATACATGAATACACACTTGTTTCATCAAGTTAACTTATAATAAATAAAAACTTTATACAGTAGCATAATAAAGAGAATCAAGAAAATATAAAACGATGATATCAAGAGTAAAGTATTCAAAATGATTAAAGAAAATAGCAAAGAAGATTGATTACCTTAAAACAAGAAGTTTATTTGCGATGATTTAAACTTTGAGTTGTGTGATCAAAGATTGATTTGTTGATTAATAGTCGGTGTGTGATATATTTATACCTTTGGAATATTAAGGGAAATTTCCTACCAACGACTTTTTATGTTATATTTTTTCCCTCAAAACGCGGTCAGCTACCTTTTGAATACTTCAAAATTTTTACAAACAAACTTTCACAAAATGACTTGTCACCAATTAAATCATCTTATTCATTTCTCTCTCTCTCTTTTAATTTTCCACCATCCTATCAATGCATGCCAAATCCTTTTGTGAAACTTTTGTAGATGTAGCATACCTCATACAATAAAGTGCATAATAGTGGTTTCAAAAAGACCTACCACGTCCCTGCCCATGCTTCGTTTAATTTTTATTTATCCGTTAGTAAAAGTAAGTCATCGTATCTTTTACCTAATAAAGGAAAACGAAAAGTGAGGACTTTCTTATTTCTGAAAAAAAGAATGTTGCCTTATTAAGT
>BQNB010196443.1:0-11287 GCA_026074375.1 Tanacetum coccineum | reverse complement strand
AGTAGAAACTGGCAGAATTCGGTCATCAATGAACACCCGAGTGGACTTAACAGAAAACATACCCGCACCATCAAGACTCCATGACCAACGATCTTCTGTACGAGGAAGAATCACCGACTGCACCTTCGAGCTTAGCAAATTAAAAGACTCCTGCTCAACTCCCCCTCTAGGCTGACGACGAAAAGAATAGAACAAGGAAGGATGTCCAAGTTTAGAGGCAACACTAATCAACTTGGAATCCTCTAAAGCGAATAGCCTCCCGTATTTTTTTTTTTTGAACGGCAAAATTTTATAAACTAGCAAGGAGCTAGAAAAGAAATTACAAAGATATTAAATGCGGTTTTGTCTGTTTGCAGTGTGCAATCTTATGAAGAGTAGAGAGAGATATTTTTGTCATCAATTTAAAAGTCGATCATGGTTGTATTTTTGCGGATATTCTGCCATGTTTAAAAATGGACCATTTTACCTTCGAATTTGGAATAATAAAGGTAAAAATGATCACAAAATACACACAATGATCGACTTGAAAGTTTTTAATGTACAAGTTTTTGTCAAATAAAGACTAACAAACAAAAGACAAAAAGTGTCAAATTCCTCGCTCTCGTGACATTTTTTAAATCATTAGCTTTTTTTTATTATTATCCAAAGTCCAAATAACCCTGTACATTTTTGCAACTAAAAAAGACAAAAACCAAATGCTAAAATTCTCTATTTCCCAAAATGAGTTTGAGATATTATTTCCGCCTCCCCCGCCAGAATTCAATAAAATATATTCAAAAATCATCATTAACGAACAAGTAAAATGGATAGAGTGGGTTCTAATCAACTCAATATATTCCTCGCGCGCTCTTGGAAAAATATATAAAATTGTAATTTAAAATTTTCATGTATCAAAAAGCATACGTAAATATCTATGAACAACCTAAACTCTCTCGCCTCTCACTCTCGCTCTCCGCACGCGCAAACTTAATGGGGTTGGAAATTGTTAAGTACATCTCGCTATTTGATCGTGATAACAATAAGGATTACTCGAAATTGTTATGAAGAAAAAACAGGACTCTATCGAAAGTCGAATCATGATCAAATAGTGGTTTTTTCCTTGTGTTTGATTACTTGACTGACGTTTCCAAAGGGTTTTGGGTATGAAGAGGAGAAAGTGAATTTACAATTGCAAAGCTTATCTATGAAAATAACAGATGTTGTGAGTATTTAATGGGATTTGGGGTTGGAAGAAGCTGTTGAGAGAGTTTTTAAAAATGAATTTTGCTATTCTATGCCCACTTTGAATGTGGTTGACTTTGCTCTATGACTCTCGCATTCAAATACCCTTAATGATCTTGAACCTACAATACTAACAGTTGGAGGGAAAATTTTTATAGATGTAATTAACGCGCGCTGCTTGATGTGTTTCTTCTACCAGTGACTTTTAACATTCTTGAGGGATCTTGGTTTTTAAAGGGGTTAAATGGGAGGAAGGAGGTTTGTTGTTTTTGACCTTACCAATCATGACCGTATGAAATGAGTTAGTGAGATATGCTCACATGTCCTTAGGTGGTTGGAGCATGAAGTGGTGCATAACTTCAGTGAGTAAGTATGCAAACTCTTGGTGTGACGTACCTTAAAATTGGGGACAAATTGTTTTATGGTGACATATTGCAAATACGAAAGCCTTAAAAGGCTAACCACGCGCTCTCGCCAACGCTCTCTCTCTCTCCACTGACCCTCTCAGCGTCACCATAACTTTAACATTTTTAAACACTCAACACCTAAAAAATCCTGCAATCATAAACCAATTTTAACACACTTTTTGGGACCCACCCTTCTTTTCCATTTATATTTTAACAAACTTTTTAATATTTATTGCTCGTCGTAGACACTTTTTGTGACTACTTTTTTTTCTTTTCCTCGACCTGTTGCAACGTAAAGAAAACACCGACCATCAGGATTTTTTCTCAGATACGAGTTCTTTGGATTTTTTAGAGGGTCGTTTAACGGTTTTCTTTTGATCGATGTGTGTTGGAATCGGTAGTTGTTGTGAGGATGATTGTGGGTGTTCTTGTTGCGGGTTATTATGGTGGGTTCTGTTTAGCAATTATTGTTGTTCTATTGTGTTGTTGTACTTGCTAGAAGTTGCTTGGGGTCGGAGGAAACCCGAAAATTGGTTAATGGGGAACTGTTTTATCGGGGGTGTTTATCGGAACCGGTATTGTTCGGAGAGATTTGACGAAGGAAGAGTGTTGAGGGTTCGGATGCATATCGGGAGGGTTCTGAAGTTGTCGTTCTCGTTCGGAAAGTTGTCATATTTTTTTGGATAGTGAAGTATATAAAAATTTGTGTTTGAGATTTCGCCAATGTGTTGTAAAAATGTAGGGTAAAGAGGTATAATATATGTGTGGTATAGGGTTTTAAAAAAAAATTAAAGAGAGAGAGAGTAGAGAGAAAAAATAGACAATTGTTACTAGCGTTATGTCTTTTAATAAAATTGATTTTTTATTTGGTGTTAAGGTGGCCGTTGAGTGCAGCAACTCAGGGTATAAGCCGATGACCAACAAAGGAGGGGGGTATCTTAAGACGACAACGCGGGGGCTCACGCTCAGAATTAAAACGTTCGGCCATGGCTTTAGATACCGTGGCTCTAATGGTCTGCCATAAATCCCGTGAGTGGTAAAAACTGTGGGGCCACCTTTTTGTTTTTAATATTTTTTATTTGGTTTGTGAGTGTGTGTGAGGTACTTAGTGAGGTATATTTTGTATAAAGTGTGTATTTTAATGAAAGGTGAGTTAGTGGTGACCACTATGGATGAAAGGTGAGTAGTATGAGTGGGTTAAAAAGTAGTGGGGAAGTGAGATAGCTGAGGTGGGCAGAGATGAATAACTACCTCGTTGCCATACTCATTGCTCTAAGAGCAAGGGGTGTAATGGCTAAAATTGTTTAGCCATTTGGGCCCCACCGAGTGCCACATCAGCGCCACCTCATTTCAACACAACAACTCAAAATACCCCCTCACTCATAACACACCATATTTTAGCCACTTGGGGCCCACCACTCACCAATTTATTTATTTTTCTCAATTTTTCACACAAACTAAATTTATTTCATTTAAATAAAAATACAAATTACAATACGGAAATAAAAGTACAATACGGAATTTAAAAACAATACGGAATTTTAAAAACAAGAACGGAAAAAGTACATAAAAAAACTAGATTATTATCCGGTCACTGTTGAGTATATTTTGCAATGATTTTTTCTTGTCTGCTTCGGATAATGCTCGCTTTAGGTTCCGGTAGCGAATCAGCATCAATCGTGAGAAACTCCATTTCTTTGAACTCTATCATCGCCATTTCTTTTGCTTTCTTCGCCTCGTATGCGGATGTTCCGGCTTGTAATTTGCGCCTTAAGTCCTCAGATGACCCCGATGCACTTCCCCCGCTGCTCCTCGTCGTTTCAGATTTGGTCTTTTTTGCGGGTCGAGTTTTGCCCGCGGGACGAGGTCTCGTATCAGGCCCGAAAATCTCGTTGGTGATCCTCCGTATCAAGCGGGTTTTCGGCGTCTCCATTTTGGCGTGACCTCTAAAATACGGCACAATGCTCGAATGTTGAAAACTTTCTCCTCCCTTCACGGCTGTTGAGCTGCAAAAGTTATCTGTGCAGCCTCGATGTGATCCGCCTCATTTTCTCTGCTTTTACGTTCAAGATGTTTGTAAATAGCGTTGAACTTTTGACAATCAGCATTGGTCCTGGTCCATTTACCCGTGAGCATATGTCTGGTACGATAACCTTGGGTCGAACTAGTGTTGAAGTCATCCATAATCTGTCCCCAAAACGAATCCTCGGATCGGTCGGCTCCGATTTGGCCATTCTCGGATGTTTCGATCCAACACTGAGTTAGCAAAATTTCTTCTTCACGTGTCCAACGCGCACACTGTCGAATAGGCTCTTCTTCCTCCTCGTTCTCGTCGACTAAATCAACCGTGGCTCGTTTCGCCACTCGTTTGCCCCTACGTGGTTGAGGTTGTGATTGTTGAAAAGCATCTGGTTGTTTTTGGAGATTTTGGAATGGAGCGTTTTTTTGTTGTTGAAAATTTTGGAATTGGTTGTTGAGTTGGTGGTTAATAAACTGTTGTTGTTGTTGACGGTAAATTTGTTCCGGTGGCGGTATAGGTACCCCATATTGCGTACCAAAACCGGGATATTGTTGGAATGCCGACGAAGATTGTGAGTTTTGTGACGATGGTGTAGACGGGTTTGAGCCAGTTTCTTGTTGGTATGACGAGTTGGGACTGAGAAAGTGAGTGAAATACCCTTGCTCATTTGGATTTTGAGACATTTTTTGAGGTGTTTTTGATAGAAATATTAGATGGATAGAGTTTTTTTGTGTATAAAAAAGTGAAGTGGGGGTTGTATTTATAATAAAAGGGGTGAAAAAAAGTAAAAAAAATATATTAAATGTTTTTAGCCGTTTGAATTCGAACGTTACCTTTTTTTTTGCTACTGCGTTGGAGAAGTGGCTAAAACCACTTGGCCAAAAAATGGCTAAAGGTTGGGGTATCACGGCGATAGCCATATGGATGCCACATTGGATTGGCTAAACAATGGCGAAGCACAAAAATTATTACACCGAATGCTCTTAGGGTATACTTTTCGTATGTTTCTTCATAAAACCACGTATATTAGATGGTAAAAGATCATCCTAAGTTGTGATCAAACATAATTGATCATGTTAAGTTTATTATGAGTGAAAATAAACAAATAGGTCATTGGTTTTTATTAAATGAAAAAGTTTTATGCATTTAACTTGTTTGTAATTAATGAACATGATGTATCATGTTTGACTCCATTTAAAAAAAAATTAAGACTTGTGAATGAATGGCGATGCAGACACCCCAATTATTAAAATGAAAGTTAAAGCAAAAGTGATACCAATAAACCGTAGTTAAGTTGACGGTGTGGTTTGACGGATTTCACCTTAAAAAAACAGGTCCCTTATTATACAAGTTGTTTTATTTCATAACCTGCGGCAAGAGTTTCTTTCAAACTTTGTTCCATGTGGTTTGACATATTTTCATCTACGAAGAGATATATAGAGCGAGAAATTTTATTCATAATTTGTGCGAGATCTAAATTTTTATCAAACTCATAAACATTTAGTCCCTTGTTCCACTGGTCCACCCCCTCCCTCCCACACCCGCGCCGCATCGCGTTAAAATCCCCCATTGCCGCGCGCGACGTCCTTTAACGTATAAATATAAGTTCCGTGATTTTGTACAACGGTCGTTAGACTAAAGTTTTTATCTGCCACCACCCCACACCACCCCACAGCCACTGCTCACACCACCACAAGGGTGTGTGGTAGGTTGTGGTGGGTAGACGCGCGCTCCACGTTAAATGCTAACCTGCACAGTTCCGCGCGCGCGATCGAAACGTTAAATGCTAACGCTCGTTGGTCATAAAGACAAAACGTTAAAGGATGAAATGTGATGGGGATTTAACGGGTCAGGGTAACGACTGTTGAGAACGGGGACTGAATGTACAATTTTTGATAAAAATTGAGACAAACATTAAAAGAAAGTTGAAACGGAGACGAAAGATGAAAATGTGTGCAAACCACATGAAGGAAGTTTGATTATTGATATAGAGTTTTAATTTAATGTTTTGTTTTGTTTTGATTCAATGTTTAAACTTAACATTAAAGATTTGATTGTGTTATTGAGTTTTAATATAAGAAAAATAAAAAATCAAGAATTAATTAGATGTTAGAAGATGAAGATGGTTTTTATAACGAAGTCGTTAGAAATGGACAACCACAAGAACGAGCGATGCCATTATTAAATTAAGGATGAACACTGAAACTCGTGTAATCTACAGGAACAAAATTAATATTTACTCCGTCTTAAAATTATAGTCTCAATTTATAAAATAACAGTCTTATTTTTATTTTTATTTCAACCCATAAAAAAATTGACTGTTGATTGGTTAAAAAATGCATTTTTTCCATTTCAAAATTATTGTCACAAACAAAAAACACACATTTTAAGAAAAAAAACATCATCATTACAACTTGTTTTTTTGCTTTTTGCAAATGAGCTTTAACTAATTAATTTAAAACTTTTTTAATGTTTGTAATAATAACCTCATGTGAAGATTATATGGTAAACTCGAACTAAATTTTATCTATTTTTTTATAATGAATGATTAATTTAAGATAAATTGAAATGAAACAGTGAACGATAAATATGAGGGATGTAATATCATTTGTTTTTTTTCATCCGGCAGAACAAGTTGTTTGTTTGTCTAAAAATGTTTGACAAGTCATTTTTTTACTCTCCAGCTCAACAGCTGAATGAGTTAAAAACAAGAGAAAAAACACAAAACTAATCATTTTCTCATCACTTTTTTCTTTCTTTAAAAGGTTTTGTCACCAATCCAACAAAACCTTTTGTTAATACTATAAAACAAGGTACTAATTTGTTACTGTTTGTATTTTTAGTTTAAGATCTGATTAAGTTATGATTTCAATGTTTATAATTTAGCTTATATGATTTGATTTACTTGTTTCAATGTTAGTTGATTAAAATTTTAGTCTATGATTCAAGTAGTTTATATAACTACTTGCCGGAGGTCTTCGTGGAAGCAGTCTCCTTACTTTCGGGTTTATCCTTTATCCTGTGGTAGAGTTAGGATCTGTCTACATTCTACCTCCCTATACCCCGCCCCGGCGGGATTCGCCCAATCCCGCCGGAGCATACACTCAAACCCCCACCCTAATAAATTTTATGTGTGGCATCATATAGGAGAGAAAGTGATAGGATATGGATTTGATCATGAGATAGTGATTTGTGAATTCCAGTAGTGATAATTGAGTTGATATGATTTGTCTACTCAAGATAGAGCAAGTGGTTAACGCCCTTGTCTCTTCGGTCCTTACCCCTTCAAGGCCGGAGGTCCTTTTCTACCTTTGGTAGAACCGGAAGCAGCCTCTCTACCTTTGGTAGTGGTAGGGTTGTCTATGTCTCAACCTCCCTCATACACCGTGGACGACGGTATTGGGACCCATAACCCGTGAAAGATGGTATTGGGAGTTACTTTACTTTACTTTTACTCAAGATTGATGGTTTGTCGTCATTGGCGGAGACAAGAGGGGGCAGGGTGGGCACGTGTCCCCCTAGCGAAAAAAATTGTAGTGTAAATTTTTTAAAGTATCTGGCTATTTTTGTAATTTGCCCGCTTAACGAACTGATTTGTAGTGTAGTTTCTAAAAATTATCATAGTTTGCCCACTCGACCATAACTTTCTGGCTCCGCCAATTGTCGTTAATATTGTCATGTAAGTGATATCTTTGGTGATGTAGTGGTTGCCTGGTTGCCTGAACTTGTGGTTCTCGATTAGAAATGTGAATTGATGTAATATGACTTGATATGGTAGTACTTGGTTAAGGTTTTTTTTTCATTGGTGTAGGTGATACTACTATATCCATGAATAGATTTCGAAGCTGAGGTGACGACCTTTTGGGTATTTCGACCGAACTAGCAAAAGTTTAAGGTAAATCTACCCGTTTGTTTTCTAATTATTACACATTGGATGGATGCATATGTGTTTCTAACTTTGGAGGTTTCGAGAATCCATCTTAAATCTTGTTCAAATTCTGTATAAATATGTGGCATGTGTACAATGTTTTAGGGTTTGGATGTTGGATTCTGTTGTGGATCATTAGTTTGATGCAAAGGTATTTAAGTCTGCAATGTTTTGATGCACACGGTCATCCTATATATTTTTCAAGTGCAATTGAGTTAGGATTGTTAAGAAATTATATCTTTAGGGGTTGAAATAAGTTTCTTAGGGGGTGTTTATTTTTTACTAAATGTCCTGAATGGTAACAAAACTGGATGCAAACATGAATTTTTTGTGTTTCTTTTTTGCTTATTGTAAACATAAATCCTGAATGTGAAAGGGAGTAAAAAGTAGAGGCTTCCCCATCCAGAAAATATTTTTACCTAAAAGTTTTAATTATTCTCCCTTTTCTTTTCATTGTCTTTTAATCTTTAAACCAAACACACAAACCCCATCTCTACTTGGGTCTCTTCTATCCACATATCACATTATCGGTCACCGCCGCTCGTCCATCATCACACTTCCACTACCCCGACCATAACGTTATTAGTGACCATGACTTTAGGAGATATACATTTTATTACTAGTTTCATTCTAATCAAAAGTTCAAAACGACAAAAAACTCTTTTGAAGTTCCTATAAAAAATTAATTTTCAAACACAAATTTCATTTGCATTTATACATGAATATGATGGTAAGTTTACGCAACTTAGTACAAGTACAATGTGTAAAGGTTTGCAATCTTCCAAGCATTTTTTATGAAATGAGGTTTTAGACAAGCTTCATATTTTCAAACAGGACAAACATTTTCAAACAAGACAGATTTTCCAAACAGGAGAGTCTCTCCAAACAGGAAATAAAAAGAAACAGCCCCTAATGTGCATACTGAACAGCTGAACTAGCTTACTGATTAACATAAACTGAAATACCAAATATACAATCGTCATACCTTTTTTAATCTGTTTGTGGCGTTTGGCACTTAATGACTGTATACACAGTTTAAAATGCTTTGGAACTAACATTTCAATAATAAAATTCGCGTGCGGAGTAAAAAATTCCAACTTTTGATTGAATTTCGTATTGAATCATTTAGTTAGCATTGCTATTTTAGTTAGAGGGTGTTTGGATTAACTTATATCCTGGTGTATTTATGTTTTGAAAGCTCATAAGCCCACTTTTGGCTTATAGCTTATGTACTTAAATAAGCCACAAGTTCAAGTTGGTAAGCTTATAAGCCAAAAAAAAGGTGGGCCTATGAGCTTTTCAAAATTCAAATAAGCCCAAAAGCCATAATAAGTACCCCTCTTGGAATGTTAAGGGAGAAAGGAAAGCTAATGCCAGATTACTTTGACCAAGGTTTGGGCCTGTAGGTTAGGTTTATCTTGGTTACACTAAATTATGCTAGATGTTCTGAAAATCGTTTGCTTCTGTAAATACTATGCAAACATCAGAACAGAATATATCTCTTTATCACACGTACTGTAATGTGCTTTCCGTTGTGGACGTTTCATTTATCACGCCCTTAAGATTATGATCCCTGTGATAGTCTCTGTATGGGTGTATCATTATTTCGTTTTTCTTCACTAGATACATTTAATCTAATGGCTGGAAGCTGGGATGGAAGTCGTGATCTTGGCAGCCAGTCTGATGATAGTTTCCAGTATGAAAGACAATACATAGAGCCTATTTATGATGCATTCATATGCCCTCTTTCAAAACAAGTTATGAAAGACCCGGTTACCTTGGAAAATGGTCAAACTTTTGAACGACAAGCTATTGAAAAGTGGTTCAATGAATGCGAAGAAAACGGAAGAAAGCTGGTATGCCCCTTGACATCAACAGAATTAAAGACGACGGATATGAATCCTAGTATTGCTTTGAGAAACACGATTGAAGAATGGAGTGCTAGGAATGAAGCCGTTCAGCTTGACAAGGCTAGCAAGTCTTTAAATCCTGGTAGTTCGGAAAGTGATATTTTGCAAGCTTTAAGGTTTATTCAACAACTCACCTCAAAAAATCTTTCGAATAAGCACATCATCCGTAATGCCGAGCTCATACCCATGATTGTTGACATGTTGAAGCACTCGAGCCGTAGAGTCAGGTGCAGAGCACTTGAAACTTTACGAGTTGTGGTAGAGGATGACGATGACAATAAGGTAGTTAAATTATTGATAGTGTCACCATCTTAGTTGTGCTCAAAGCATTTTTATTCATGTCACTTTGCGCTTTGCAGGAAATAATGGCAGAAGGGGATAAAGTGCGTACAATTGTCAAGTTTTTGTCTCATGAAAAGTCCAAAGAAAGAGAAGAAGCTGTCTCGTTGCTCTTTGAGCTCTCGAAGTCTGAGGCTTTGTGTGAAAAAATCGGCTCTGTTAATGGAGCAATCCTTATTTTAGTTGGAATGACAAGCAGCAAATCGGAGAATCTTTTGATTGTTGAGAAGGCTGACAAAATTCTTGAAAATTTGGAGAAGCATGAGAATAATGTGAGGCAAATGGCTGAAAATGGTAGATTGCAACCTCTCTTGACACTTCTTCTTGAAGGTACTTCCATCTATAGCTTCACTAATAGTTAAATTATTGATCCGTATCGTGTTTTCTTTTTCTATAACAAAATGCGATTGTTTTCTGCATTCAGTTTATATATATATATATAGAGAGAGTAAGGATCAAATAAGAAGAATAGTTAAAATGAGAATGATAAGAAGAAACCACAACCACACATTTCAGATGCACCTGCAAAAGGGGATGCATCTCCCCTTGAAATTCTCTCTCCTTTTTGAAATGTGTGGCTAGAATTCCTTCTTATTCTTCTTATTTTAGTTTTTCTTCTCACTTGATCATATATATATATATCAGTTTTTATCAGAATTAATCGTAATGCCTGTATTACCCTTCTATAATACGAGCGTTTGAATATAACTTGTACTTGAGCTAAAATAACTCTTGTGAACCAAAATCAGCATAAAGGAACTCGTTTTTGATGTGTGCGTAGTTTGAACCATCCTTCATGCCTTCCCATTACATACTAACCATAATTCTTGTAGAAGTACCAAAAGATCACTATAGTTTGCTATAACTATCAGTTTAAAATGAGGTCTGGGAGCGGAATTTAAACCTTTTTAGAAGGCCTAAATGTAGTTGTTTTATTTGAAGGGGCCAAACAAATTACACTGTGATCAGCCAATTTTCGACACTTTCTGTAAAAATAGCTCACTTTAGCTTAGTGTTAAGTCTATACCTGTTGAGCTGTTGCTTGAATGGTTGTTTTTTGTCAATAAAAATGGAAATTGAGGTGACAATTTTGACCCATTTAGTTGTAAATGAAAAATTCAGGTTATGTTATATCTCTAATTGGTAAAAAAAAGTATCAGCTATATAGGATACATGTCAAACGGGTCAAAAGTCGTCTAAAGTGTATTTAATGCCTAATCTTCTGAATCATTTTATGCCTAAAAATATCATAGTTTCATTATTTGAGCACCATTTTAATGCTCCTACTCGTAAATAAATTCTTTCAGGGTCACCCGAAATCAAACTGTCTATGGCTTCATACCTCGGGGATCTGGCTCTTAGCAATGATGTAAAAGTATTCGTAGCCAGAACCGTAGGTTCATCTCTAATCAACCTCATGAAAAGTACCGACATGCAGTCACGTGAAGCCGCCCTTAAAGCT